>CABHPQ010144098.1:0-17338 GCA_902168405.1 Peromyscus aztecus | reverse complement strand
TGTGTGTGTGTGTGTGTGTGTGTGTGTGTGTGTGTGTGTGTGTATGCCTCCTTTCTTCAACACATACTTATATGGTCCAGTATCCTCCTTCCTGATTGTCAACACAACTTTCTACCTCCTTGTTTGGATCTGGGTGGATCACCACAGACACTTGAATACTAAACTCTGGAATCATAAGGGAGACTGCCAAAATTCAGAATCTCTAAAGAAAATATGAAAAACATGACTACATATCAGAAAATCTGAGAATTTGTGAAAGGAATACATTCATAAACCCCTTGAACTCTAGACATTTTTTTTGTAATTTGTTTGGAGAATGTTCTGGAAATTTGTCACCATAAAATTTTTCTAACACTAGCATAGGGTTGTTCAAAGGGTATTTGAGATTAATAACTTGTTCATGTTTTGTTGCATGACTTAGCTAATTCTAATGACAAAAAGTGATTCTCATTATATCTCTGAGGTCTTTTCATTATTCATTACACAAGCAAAATTACTTAGTTTTCATTTTTATTTGTGTGTCTGTGTATGCCTCCTTGTAAATGCCATTTGTGTGGGGGTACCTACAGAACTGGACCTTGTCTAGCTGAAGTTTCAGGTGTTTGTGAGCTGCCTGATATGAGTGGTGGGAATCAAACCTGGGTTCCCTGGAAGTTACCCCCCAAGTGTTCTTACCCATTGTTCCATTTCTCCAGCCCCATGCATGAAAATTTTTAATTAATAAAGAGGAGGAGGCAGTCAATGTGCCACATTTTGAAACTGGAAAAAAACTGAAGAAGCCATCATTGTGGGTGTTCTTTACTGACAGAGAGATATATAGTGAAACACAGGTACAGAAGTAGCAGAATGCCATTTGGTTTTCCTCTCTAAATCCACTGAGGTCACTTAGCTGGACCTTGCAGTCTCCTGCCTTCCATCCCTTTCCCTGGCTCTTCCTTCAGGCAATTCTTCCCACACAGTCTGCTGAAGGTTTTATTGACGTCATTTCATTTAATTTTCACAACCAGCCCAACCAGGCAGAGTAGAGTGACTGTAAAGATAAGGAAACTGAGATTTAAGAGGGATTTAAGAGATTGGCCAAAGATATACACCTAAGTTCAGAAAGAGGATTTCAAACCACAGCTATTCATCCCTGAGTCCAAAAGTATACTCTTCAAATGTTGCAAATTGCCGGCAGTCTGAGGGATGTTTATCTCAGAAAACAAATGCTATAGTCAATCCTTTGCAGAAGGAAATAGCTTTGATTTCAAGCTCGTTGCCTAACGCCAATAAGAGCAGTTCACGTCTATAATGGTGAACAATGAGCTGTTTTCAACGACTAAGACAAACATTTTAAAATCGGACACAGATTCATTTTACTGGCATACCTTTTCCTTGGCCCCTGGTATGCGCCAACCACAACTTGTGTTCCTTTCCCAGGAAGCAATTTTGCTTCCTCTCATTAGAATCTGTGCCTGTATCCTCTCCAAACTGCTATAATAATTAAAAAAGAGCTTGTGAATTTGGGAGGGATAGAGGCACAGAAGGAATTGGAGAGAGGGGAGGAAATTATATAAATGCAGTGCTCATACATGGAATTCTCAAAAACTTTAAATAAAGAAAAAGAATTTTGAAATGGCTCAAGAAAATGAAACAATTAACTAGATAAGACTGGAGTGAAATTATACAGCTAAGAAATCCTCTTTTCAAAATGACATATTAGATATGATACTGCCCAATCTTGTTAATTAACATTAAGATTGAAACTATTGTTTTCTGATTTAATATTGTAGTTAGGCTTTTCCATGGAAAGAATTATAAGTTCATTGACAGATAAACAGTAATGGGAGAAGAAACTTCATGAGAATACATGTACATTGTCAGGTGAACCCTCAAATCTGCCTTTTTATCACTGTAGTTTGGATGAAGGTTACAAACAGTAAGAATGTGATCTTGAAAATATTTTGAATTCAAATATTTAGTACCTCTGTTTGATGATGAGTAGAGGGAATAAAGTTAAGAGACTGGTAACATAAATGCTGATTAATGGGGACAATATACATAGTGTGTGTGCCTGGGCATCTATATGTGTGTGTGTGTGTGTGTGTGTGTGTGTGCATGTGTGTGATGTATGTGTATGGTGTGTATGGAGTATGAGGTTTTTCTGGTGTGGTGGTGGTATTGTGGTGTGTGTGTGTGTGTTTTTAAGAGGGGGGGTAGGGTGTGCTTCAATTTTCCCCACCTCACATTTTCACTTTATTCTCTGTGATAACCCTTCCCATATTGTGATACTACCTTCAAGAACCAGTTTATAAAGAAATAGACACTATTAACACCCAACATAAAAAATGGGTTCAACTAACTTCTAGTGTATAAACTGTGTAATGAAAGTGTGAGTATGTAATTAGAAATGATGAATGTCTTTTCATTTATATCACAAAATCTGCTTCATTTTGTATAAAGAAAGTATTTAATCCTAACAGAAATATCTCCTGTGAATTTTCCAGCAGAAGCATTTTGAAAGCTTACCAAATATCACAAAATAAATGTTAAAATGGAGTTGGTACATAATAAACTCTGGTAGCTGTTTCTCAGTATTTAATATTGCATGTATCAAACAATGAGGTTTATTTTTCCTGGTAGTTAATTCAATCTGACATCATTACTAAGAAATTCTACTCTAAAAATACTTTTGTTTTCCTCTGTTGCAGGAACTTGAAAGTGATTTTTCTCCTCATTTTATATTCAATTTCTCTAACAGATTAGATAGATTCACCCCATGTAATTATAAAGTAATGAAATCCCATTCCAATTCAGCCCTACCGATAACTTACTTCAAGAAACTTGTAATACAAATACATTTAAATATAAAGAACCCTAGCAAGAAATACTGAGTTAAAACATGAAAAATATTGCAAGCCTGTTATGAAAGCCTTAACATTAGGGATAAAGATAAGTCAATAACAGAAAAAGCACCTATCAGACAGTGACTCACAAGTATTGTCCAAAATGTTTTATCAACATTTGTATCAGATTACAAGGAATGAAGGGGGCATAAAAGAAAAGTTGTCTCTTAATTTTCCCCCATTAACTGAGATAGGACTAAGACTTTAAAAATGGGATAGATGGGTAGACTATGGACAACAAGAATTATTCTCAAAGGAAGGTCAGAGAAAGAAGGAAAAAGGAGTACAAAAATGTAAATATAATATTTTATGTGGCTTTCTCCCTTCAAGGTTACATATTACTTAGAGACATGGATCTAATCATCTTTGCATATGTAAACTAACACAATTCCCAATATACAGAACACTGTTCCATTGAATGAAAAGTGGTTTAACATTTCATACATTAGAAAAATAGAGTAATTGTTGACAGGAACAAAAAAAAAAGTTGTAATGATTATACAGCAAAAAGGAAATGTGAAGAGTCCCTGAAGGATTCTGGGTAAAAGCACATATAAACTATGTTTTGAGAAAAATAATCTGGCTGCATGAAGAAGACTGTGATAAAGAAGACAGACTGTAGGAGGATGTCTCGTCACAATCAACACCTTAGCTACCTGTGGGCATAGTGTTATGGAGAGGAAATAACCTAATGGATTTCCCATCATTGCTCTATTGCCTGCCCTCTTTGACTCACAGAAATTGAATACCTGCCCCTTGTTGACTCAGCTCTCCTAAGGGCTCTTAACCAGGACGTACATGGCTTTGTCATGAGTTAGGCTTTCCACCCTTAAAATGGTATGAAGGCTGGAACTAGTCTCAGTGGACAGATTTAGTCCTTTGGATGTGTGCATCTTTCTACCTCTGCTCCAGTTGTCTCCTGTGACTAGCCTGACAGATGTCCCTTCTTTCTGAGTCCATGAAGCTCAGCTAAGTTTTGTAACAAAACTGGAGGCTGGCTCCTATACCATCCTGGACAGCTGGAACCCTCTTCTAGACAGTCTGCTTCCTGCTAGACTATTCCAAGAAAATCTTGGTGCTCATACCTTCTCACATCCTTCCTAGCATAGGACTCCATACCATGCCAAGAAGAGCTGCTACTTCAAAACATTCAGACTGAACCCTTCTAGATCAGCCAGTAGTTCTTCTTTAATCCTGAACTAATGATTTGGAAAATTGATTGCCCTAACTTTTTGCTTCTCTTTCATTAAAAATCTCATGTACCAACTGGAAAGGCCATCTCCTGTGAGGGGTATGAATAATTAATAAAGATTGGAACCTGGATGAATAAGTAGCATGAACATTTCTGGAGTAAAGAAAAATCAAGATAAGAAATTTAAATACTAATGGCTTCCTTAACTTGAAAGGGTTCAGAGAGAGACATTTGGGGGGGGGATGCAGCATGATTTACCTGACATGACACTTGGGATGTTAATAGACCAATGAATCAGTCTAGCTGTAAGAGAACATCAGGAGCTTCGATGAAGAAATGTCGAGTCTAAAGATAGAAGGATGGCAATGCAGAAGCTAAGTGATACATGCTCAGGCCAATTAAACTGGTAGCATGGCAAAGGGAAAGCTTGTAAATTAGATGGCAGAAAGCCTTAGTCAATGAAGAGGGAAATTTTGGAGACGTGATGCTGAAGAAAGTCAAGAAAAAGGTTTCACAAGGAAAGTAGCAATTATTCAAATGTCTTAAATAAGTTAGGGCTAAAGGGTGTTTTGTGGCTTTGTTGTTGTTGTTAGCAATGCTCACACAGAGGGCAGAGTTGATCTTCATGAGCATATTTTCCAAAGAACTTAGTCTAAACCAAAGCCAAATCGAAAGAGATGAAGCAGTGGGAGACAGTGAGACGGAATAAGGAGTTTGCACAAGTTTGAAGAACTTTGATATTGAATAAATGAAGAAAGAATGTATAACGTGAAGAGGGACTATGTTGGGATGGACTTTTCATTCAGAATGGTACATTATTGAAAAGGACAGACGTTACCAAACCTGCACTTGATTCACCAACTACCCCACACTGATACTGTGCAAAGCAAGACAGTGTATTTTTGAAGAGATACAGGGAACTATATGAGGCATTTTGTCAGAATTCACTGGGTAAGTTTTCTTGGAAGAAAGAGGGTTAAGATAATTATATATATCTTATATATGTGTGTGTGTGTGTGTTTGTGTGTGTGTGTGTGTGTGTGTGTGTGTTGTGTGTATGGAGAGAGAGAGAGAGAGAGAGAGAGAGAGAGAGAGAGAGAGAGAGAGAGAGGAGAGAAAGCCTTCAATCTATCTTGAGTCATTTTCTCTCTCTGTAAGTAGTTTCTAATTTTATGCTTTGTGTAATTCACAATAGCATCAATCATTGCCCCTATGGAAAATATGACAAGACTCCACATAAACAAATCTTCCTTCACAACTGCAATTTGGGGGCTGGTTGTATAGAATAACTCCCTAGAATCCTGACACTTGTGCTGTGTGCTTCCTATGAGACACCACACAAGACGTTATTTACGCTTCTGATAAAGTTGTCATCCAGGACGCCTTGATCTAGGAAGCACAATAATACTGCTGTGTGTACAGGGTAATCCCCATCCCTCCTAACGCTCTGTTGCTGTAGGACTATATATCTATAGCAATCAATGCCATGTGACGGATGAGAGGAAAACCACAGCAACAGAACAATAATGAAAAGTGCTGGCAAAATACTGTTGAGTTTAGGTTTCAGCTCTAACCCTTTCCAGTTGTTCGGCTATGAAAAATTACTTATAGCTCCACGTCTGAAACTCTTAAGGGTTATGTGCATTAACAATAAATTTTAAAAAATAATATATATATAATTGAATGAATACTGCGAATGTAATCTATGAATACCACAAATGTGATTAATATCATGAGTGTAATTAATGAATATCATGAGTGTAATTTAAAAAATAAATAAATAAATAAATTTTAAAAAAATTTAAAAAAAGAAAGAAAGAAAAAGAAAAAAAAGATCTATTTTTCTAGTAGATTTGTTTGTTTAAACAAAAGTTGAATCCACGATACACATATCTTGTATGTATATGTATGCTAAACAAGAGTTGAATCACATGTAATGTGCAGTAGCAAATTTAAATAAATAAATAAATAAATAAATAAATAAATAAATGGCATCATAATGTCCATAAAGCACTGCAAAAATACCTATTGCATAGTAAGTAGGTGATCAAAACTGATAGCCATTTATTCCACAGAAGCATATATTCATGCAGGAGGTCAAGTCATGCACAAGCTACATGGTGAGCACCATTTAATTGCAATAAAATTGGTGCAACAGAGAGGAACTTGGAAAATTTTTTTGTACTGTCATGAACTCTGAAACATAAAAATTATACTCCCACTTGCTTCCAGAATCCTGTGTGATTAAAATATTGACTCTAATGCTCCTATGTATGAGGCTTGAATTTGTGATACTTGACCTTTCTGCCAAAAACTTCATGTGTTCAGATTTATATCTGTCCATCAGTCTTTTTTTTTTTTTTTTTTTTTTTTTGGTTTTTCGAGACAGGGTTTCTCTGTGTAGCTTTGCGCCTCTCCTGGAGCTCACTTGGTAGCCCAGGCTGGCCTCGAACTCACAGAGATCCGCCTGGCTCTGCCTCCCGAGTGCTGGGATTAAAGGCGTGCGCCACCAACTCCCGGATGTCCATCAGTCTTAAATCTCCCAACTGTGACTTGCTCCATCTACTTGATATATACACCCTCCAGTTGTTGATATGAATTGAGATTCTCCCAGGCAAAGATGCAAATGCATTTTATTCCAGACAAGTTGTTTCCTTACATGAGTGACTCATGGTCTATTTTGGAACTTGTGCCAAGTCAAGCCTCATCCTGGTTCCTCTGTTCCTGCTCTGGTCACCTCTTACATCTCTCTCACACTTGATCCCAGGCCTACATTCACAAGTTGACTTTGGTGTGCTGCTTAGGATGCCTGCATTTCTTCTTGGCCCTACTCATGGGAATCCCTATATGCCTTGTCATTTGCAGGAGAGCTCAGAATACTAGATTTCCCTTCATTCTGGGATAGTCTACATCACATTATTCTGGGCACCCATCCCAGAGTGGGCACACTCCTTCTTAATTTCTAGTCTTTTAAAATCCATAACCTCCCCTATCCCAAGCATAATGAGTACTTGTGGCCTGGAAGTCACCAACAGCTCTATTTAGCTACTTCTTCCATCATGATTTTGACAAAGTAGCAACACTCATCTGAGTAGAGGAGAAATAAATTGAAGAAGTACATGTGGCCTATGAAGTACAAACTCTTTGTATGATTTTTGGTGGGATTGACCAGTGATTATACTGTATATTATTCAGTGAGTTTCATTAGAACACTAGTGTGAGCACAGAAGATACAGTCTATTTTTTTCATTTGTCCCAAAAGACAGCAGCATGTATCTTAACAGGCTATTGCTTATCCCACCGGTATTCTAGATAAACTTAACAAATTACCCATAAACTGGCTTTTCTAGGAAAATAAAAAAAAATGTTTTTCAAGGTTCTGAAAACCAAAAGTCTGAAATCAAGGTATCCAGGGTGTTGGTTTCTTTGGAAGGCTTTGAGAATAAAACTGCCCCATGGCTCTCTGGTGTCCCCTGTAGAGGATTACCACCACTCTGACCTTTCTCTGCTGTTAGATGGCATCTCTTTTATGCATGTCTGTGTATCTCTGTCTTAATATAGTATATGCTCCGTTGGATTTAATCATATTTGCCAAGATCCCTTTTCCAAACAAGTTTTCGTGCTGAAGTTTCAAGTGAACATCAATTTGAATATTAGTGATAATATTAAAACACCTTACTTGTAAAATTTCTGGAACATAATTAGGACTTAATAACTAGCAATTACTAGCATTTATGGCTTACAACATTGGCTAGTTATCATTGAGTAATGGTCAAACGTGCAGGGCATGTAATAAAGGCCGGTAGCAATTTACTATGCCAATGCATCTTTTCCTTACATCATTTTCTTCACAACACTACACCATTTAAGGGCAAGACTCAAGTCAATTAAGTTTACTCCTGAAATCAATTAGTTTGCTCTAGTTTTTAAAAACCACATTAGTGCCCCCCAAAAATATAAGCAGAAAATTAGCAGATCTTTCTTGTGCCTGGAGTCAAATTTGGGGCCAAACTGTGCTTTGCACTAATAATAGATTGCCCAGTGTTTCATTAGAACAGGGAGGACCCAAGGCTGCCTCAAATTAAGCTGTGGGTTTTCTGTTTGTTTTAATTACACGTTCTACTCTGCTCAGTCTTAGTGGAGCCAATGACTGCTACTTCTCTGTTCCTTTCAAAAACTTTATGAGTGCAAAAGTCAAAATTGAAATATTTCTTACCCACAGGGATCTCCAGAGTGAAAAGTCCCTTCCCCCTTGAGTTGGCTGTGACTGCTAAGAAACAGGAGGTAAAATCCTGGGGGGATCTTCGGCTTCCAGCAGAAAGGGCTTGCTCTTTCTCTACTTGCCTGGGCTGTGATTCTCCTTCTCAAATCATTGTTTTTTGATTCAAACATCAAAAAAATGTTGATAATTTATTCCAGTTCAAAGCCTTTTACATGCAATAACATGGATGAACCTGGAAGACAAACTGAGCAGGGAAGGACAGATACTCCATTATCAGTCATGGAAACAGAGAGATGGGGATTGCCAGGAGCTGTGGTGAGGGGTAGAAGTGGGTGGCAGGTTGTTCAGTGGCGGATTGTTCAGTGAGTCCAAAATTTACATGAGGTGAAATATGTAAGTTCTATGGACTTGATGTACAGCAGTGTTCTTAGGTCTGAGAGCATTGCATTATACTGAAACATTTACCAAGGACACATTTCATGTTAAGAGTTTTCATCACAACATAGAGTGCGTCCTCAAAATACACTCTGTGAAATAATGGAGTATGTGATAACTACAGCAACACTTTTAGAGTTCTACATTGTTAGTGGGTAGCTCTGGCTGTCATGGAACTCGCTTTATAGACCAGGCTGGCCTTGAACTCAGAGAGATCCACCTGGCTCTGCCTCCCTGAGTGCTGGGACAACCACACCTGGCTCCACCTTAAACCTTTTAAGAACAAGGAAAAAACGAAAATATTTAAATTAATTAACTTGAATGTTAGGTTTTAGAAAACTCAGTTGAATTAGGCCTAGTCATGGTTATATTATATGTTTTCTAAGATGGCCTTTACACAGTGACCTTAAGTTGGTACTTTTTGAATACACTAGTAATCTTCTCAGATTATGGGCATCTATAAAGAAAAAGATACGGCCAAATTATAAATCACTGTAATTAATATGCTATTAAGACCAAATTTTTCAAGGTCATTTAGATGTGCTATAGAGAAAATAGGCTTAATTATCTTCCCCTCAGGAATTAGAGTTATGAGTAATAACACAGTGTGTCCACATCTATCAGTTAGTGTCCCCAAAAGATCCATTCTATAATTTTATCTCCCTAAGAACATGAAAGTCTCATCAACATGATTGCCCAAATGGGAGCTTTACAAGGATGACTCCAGCAGATATGCCAAAGTAGACAGGAAAAAGTCCATGAGGCCTCAACCATACACGAAGAACTATAGGCACTAAGGAAAACTGGGAGAGGAAGATGAGGTCTTCCTCAGGGAAGAGAACATCAAATTGTTGTCTGGTGCTGAATGGTCAGCCTTGAAAACATACATAAGAGTAACATTATACAGATTGAGAAGGTTTTATTTAGGAATATATATGTATATGCCTATGCACATATGAATTCAACAACAGTTAGTGCTAAAAGGGGCCAGGAATTAGAAAGAGTATGAAGCATATATGGAAGTGTTTGGAAAGGAAGGTTTGTAAGAAAGGGAAGGGGAAGTGCTGTAATTATATTACAATCTCAAAAACAATGGGAGGTAGAGAGCATTAAAAGCATGTTCAGATCTTGTTGAAAACAAGTACAGAAAAATCTTCTCAAATGAGGTTTCTGTCTCTTTGAGATAAACAAAAGACAGTTGTCAAGATCCACAAGGGTTTAAATAACTTCTACATCACTCCAACTACTATCTTTCTTTGTATCTGTATATTAATTTATTCAGACATCAATTCACTAGGAGACAACAATAGCCTCTGTAATGTCATGGCAAATCTGTAACAAAGCCACAGGCTTATGTTTAAATACCGCAAGCAAGCACATCTAAATTTCAAACACACTAAAATGCTCTCAGCACTTGCCTTATGATAAATGAAGTTTCCCATACTAAATTCCAGAAGGGGAAGACAAGTTGGTTTCATGGTTCATCACTCATCTTTTATCCATCTCTGATGCGAAAGACCTCCCTCTGCAAAATAAAAACACAATAATCATCTTGAGTTGTCAGCAGATGTAGTTCCATGTAATTGTCATGACATGCCACAAATATAGACAAATATGCCTTGGAATTAACTGCTTTCCATCTGCCCAGATCATAACAACTCAAGACACACAAGCTGTTGGTACCACATTGCCTATCATTCTGGCTGCTACATTGTTATAGCTAATCACACTGTTCTCAACCATACGTCTTTTGTTTGTTTGTTTGTTTTTTTTTGTTGTTGTTATTTCAAGACAGGATTTCTCTGTGTAGTTTTGATGCCTGTCCTGAATCTCACTCTGTAGACCAGGTTGGCCTCCAACTCACAGAGATCCGCCTGGCTCTGCCTCCCAAGTGGTGCGATTAAAGGCATGTGCCACCACCGCCCAGCCCAACCATACGTCTTTTGATCATTATTATCATTTTAGAAGGGTGGTGAAAGGAGATGGTTTTGTTAATCTTGTAGAATTGGAAACTACAGATACTATAACTTTTAATCTTGGGATTCAGGGAGAAATCTCCACATTACATTGTCAGCCCCTCAAAAAGAGATTACTAAACACTGGAATGGTGCAGATGAATTCTACTGTACAAATACAGTGACTAACTTAACTACATCTCCTTTCCAAGAACTCTAATATGATTTCTAGATCAAGCAAATATATTTTCAGATGACCACTTTTAACCACCACTTTAAAATTATTCTATTATTAAAATAATTCAACAATATATTTGCAAAAATGTGCTTGATACCCACATCTTCAGTAACTTTGGGAAACAATTTCACATCTTTTAAAAATTTAATGCAGTTTTGACCTTTGTAAAGTAATATTTTATTCTGTGAATTTCATACATTGATATAATGTATATTGATCATATTTATCCATCCATACCACCATCCAACTCCCCCAGTGTCCCAAACCCATCTCCTTCCCAAATGGAATGTCTTCTTTTTTGTAACTCCCCTGAATCCAAATAATGCTGCCCATGTACACAGGGATGTGTGTTCTCCTACTGGGTATGAGCAGTCTACCATGAACAAGTCCCCAAAGGAGAGAGACTTTTGCTCCCTCAGCAGCCTGAATTTCATATCTTGATTTAAAAATAAATACTTGATTAAACAATATAAAAATTTAAAGAATTATTTCTAAAAATATACTTTATTCTTGAAGTAAGTGAAAATTATTCACCAAGCTATACCCTTTGTCAAATGAGATATTTGGTCTATATATACTATTGTGAGAAATGTGTAAAACTATCATCTGTCATCATTTTACAAGAAAACTTTAAAGAATAAATCTAAACATGAATTGCAGTAGTGATATAAAAGATAAGATTATTTTAAGTTTCATCATGTTAGTACTGATTTAGGATTATAGATGTGTGTATGTAGATGATATATGTACATATATGTATATATATATGTATAGTCATGTTGGGTACAGTAATATATACCTACGATATCAGCACTTTAAAGGCTGAATCAGAAGGGTAGCAAGTTCAAGGCCAAAGTGGACTACATAGCATGACATTGTTTAAATCACTACATACAAAATTTGCCATACTAGATACTATTTTCTGTTAGACATAACCCCATTGGTATAGGTCTGTTCACCTCTGGTGTGGATTAGATTATAGGGACAATAAAGAGCATGTTATATAATAATATTACATTGTCTTTGTAGTAAATGTAAGATTTATGAAATTTTATTTCAAATTGTACAGTGTGAGTTATTAATATTGATAAGGGCAGGTGTTTTTATATTAGAGAAAAGAGATTCAAAGACAGGAAAAACTTAGTAAAGGCTATACAATTCATTAATACCAGAAAAAAAAGAAAACGTGAATCTTTATTACACAAGGACCCTAAGTAATTTTAATCTTTGGTGGTGAAAAAGTAATCTGATGTACGAAGACTTCCTTACCCAATCAAAACCATTACTCACGAGTGTTGCGGCATTAAGGTTGTGGTATAGTGTAATCAATCAGCAGGAAAATAAGAAGTGATACAGTCTCAAAGTGTGACTTTATAAGTGTTATTCAGGCCCCTAATTACAAAAGGGCAGTTTACCTGAAGGACCTGTGCATAACTCACATCTCCAAAGCAATCAATGTAATGACCATCTGTCCATTTTTATTGCTATGTTGTAACCATACAACTTATCAACCCAGACGGTGCTTGGAAAAGTCACAAAGCGCTCTACAGAGTTAGTGTTGCGTAGTTATTTTTAAATTTATGAACATCCGGTTAAGGTTCCCCACATCTGGTGTCTTCTCATGGTTAAAATAGAATAGAAATTCTAGATCCTTTTGCACCTGTGAATGGAGGAGTCGGATATTCCTGGTTTTAGTGTTTTTGAAGTTCACATCAATGCTTGCTCTCAGCTCAGTGCTGGGGCACTCTGTGCAATCATTTCTTCTGCTGTCTTCTGACTTGCTCTTGTCTGATATGTAAAGTATGTGTTAGGAAGGCCAACCACACGTATGGTTCCTTCTGTGGTGTTTTCCATTATAGATTTTAACCATAAACGTTTTTACATTATACAACTTACCAGAATAACGTGACATTAACCAAATATTTTAAAAATGAAAAGAATAAAATACCTCAAATGGTGACTTTCATAGTTCAAGTTCTGCTTAATTTTTTGTTACAGCAGAATAGACGCACACATTTGGAAGGGGAATTGTCACCATTCCCAAGGGCTGCACCTGACCCCAGCTGCCTCAGCTGCTGGCTGTCCCTCCTCCTCCGCTGCCACCTCCTCCTGCTGAGACTGCAGTCCAGGGAAGCCTTGGAGTCCAGCCATAATGCCTCGGCTGCTCCACGTAGGGAGGCAAACGTTGTTTAACTAAGTCTCTGTCTTTTTATTTTGCCAATAAAGACTCAGGTGCCTGATGCTGGGGTGAAAATCTGCTAGTTCAGAGAGACAGAGAAAGCTGCTGGCTGACCTTCCTCCTCAGAAAGAGAGCTCTCCTCTACACCATCTGAAATAAAGCTCCCCTAACCAGATGTGCCTCCCTTCTACTTTTTTTTCTCTCTCTCTCACCTCCCAACTTTCCCTCACTCTCTATAGTTACTTCTAATCAGTTGGTTGCTAGTTCAGCCTCTTGACCTATGGTTGATTTTATTTAAATAACACAATCTCAGGGTTCACAGTGTGATCAAATATCCCACAACAGGGATCTTTCTACAACATTTATTTCTCTGGCTTTTCCCTCCTAACAAGGCAAGAAGTACTAAGTAATTTGTCTCCTCCTGCCAGGGGACTTTTTTTTTCTTATAGAAAAATATATTTAATTACTACATTTCACAGTGTCAAATGGTGTTTATTTTTAAAGTAAAAAGTTCTCATGGTGTTTTGAAATGTCCACACAATTGACTACAAAGTGATGAAATTCAAGGTCAATGGTGTATTCAAGTAACTAAGCAGGTACTCTATTCATGTGACAATAATGTTAGTTGTCCACTAGAAAATATACTCTTTATCTAGCTTATGGTAGCTCTTGCCGAGAGCCAAAACTTTTTATCAACCATTTTATTGTTAAAATCCATTCCCTATAGAAGACATAAACAATATCTACCCCTTCCTCCTACAATCCCACTGGCAAACCACAGTACCATTCCATCTCTATTGAAGTTCACTCTGGAGTATCCAATGAGTTTCTGAGTCTTATATGCAGAGCAGTGGATGGGGGTCTGCAGGCAGAGCATGAATGAAATTAAGGAAGTTCCCCTGGGCAGGGAAGGTCTGCACCCACCTTGGAAGATGTTCTTCATGGATGCTGATACGGAGCCCCCATTCCTTCTTTTTTCCTACTTATTTACTCTAGCCCATTCCAAAACTTCATTCAGTTAGGTGATAACTGCGTACAACTTCTTGGGATGGGCTGGATTCTTGGGTGAAGGTCCTATGACCCTGCTTGGCTCCTCCTTCTATGACAGAGTGTCAATAGTGAACCAACTCAGCTATGATTATCTTTTGTGAGCAGGCCCAGGTGAATTATTGAAGATGTTGGCAATATGACTCAGAGGATAGTCCTGTATACCTTGCTTGGAGGTATAATCACATAACCAAGTCACACCACATAGGTCTAGTTAGAATGATGTGTGTTATATCTGGGTTTGAATTTTTAAAATAGATAACCTTGTTGCTGCTCTGCCTCCATTTGTCTCTTAGGCCTTCTTAGATCTTGACACTATAAGATAGAAAAATTCACAGCCCTGTACACTGTGTGGAAGGTGATCATATCACAGTGACACCCTCGGTCAGTCGACCAAATGCCATGCCAGAGAGATAACTTCAACTTTGTTAAACCACTGAAATTTTTGCTGTATGTTTTTGAATGGCTAGCATTAGTCTGGATACTTGAGACAAACCCATACACATCATTTGGGGCCATGTTCTGTTCTGGCTAGAAAACCACGATATTTGCAAAGCTAGCTCAATCCTCAGTCTCTGAACTAAGAATGAACACAACTAAGTCTCAGCTCTCCCCCAGGAAAATAGCCTGAGCCATACCTACCATCATCTGAACGTAGCTGCTCGATCCTCCTTTAGGTATATAGTTTGTCCATCTTTCCTTTTCCTTTACCTCCCACCTAGTCAACCCCTCTCCTCACTGCCTTCTATAACAGAGTGGTAACTTTACATTTGTTTGTTTTAATTATTTTAGTGATTTCTATTTTCCTCAATAGGCTATGGTTTTCCCCCTTACTGATTCAGATATTTTTATTTACCTCTATTTTTGTGTCTTATTTTTTTAATTGTCATTGAAAATAGATTCTTTTCTCATACAATACATCCCCAACCACAGTTTGTCCCCAATCCGTACCTCCCAGCTCCCTACCACCTCTTCTCTCCCCCCAGATCCACTAACCCTCCATTTCCTCTTCAGAAAAGAGCAGTCCTCCAAGAGACAACAGTCAAACCAGACAAAACAAAATACAGTAAGATAAGGCAAAAACTTTCAGATTATTTCTTTAACTTCTGAAATTATAATGATTTTTATTTCATAATTGTGTCTTTCACATACCTCAATACTTAGTTACCTCTGAATAAATATTTGCTAAATGAATGTAATAAATTAATAGCTCACTGTGGCATTCTGACAGTTAAATGACAGTTAAAATTCTAGCAATGTAAAGAATATGCTGAACATTCTTTTGTGGAATTTATGTTCTTTTTGCCTTGAAGTTCATTACTAACCTTACGGTGTCTTAATGAAAGAAAGTCAGTGTACGGATCACAGAGGAAATGACATTAAATATAAAGCACACCGTTCACAGCAATACATCTACCATTTTGTTCCTATCATGCCCCTTATCTTTCTCAGTAACAATTCCATTATTATATGTCTGCTAAGAGTAAAGCTTACTGGTTCCCAAAATACCATAGTGCAGCAGTCTATATATCCATGTCCTTCCAACATTCATATGTTGAAATTTAATCCCTTCTGAGACAGTAGAAATGGGGCCTTTGATTAGGCCATGTAGTGAAACCCTAATGGAATTACTTCCTTATAAAAGAGGCCCAAGGATGACACCTTGCCCCATGCACCATATGATGATCTAGTGAGAAGAGGCCCTCTGTAAGGGAGAGGCCCTCAACAGACTCAGTTCTAGCAACTTGAGCATCTTGACATGAGCTTCCCTTCCTCCAGGACCCCCTTGCCACTTCTTTGGATGCTCCCTGCCAAGAAGCAAGACACACTATAAACAACTTGCTTCCAAACATTAGGCACCAAAGATGTAATCACAGCAGGGTTTGTAGTCTAGAGATGTGTTTCTGGCTCCTTTTGCTCATCTTTCTACTTAGCCAATGGAAATTTTATAGATACACAGCTGGAATCTGAGCAAGCACACTATTTACTTCAGTTGAAGTGTCTTACATGTCTCCACAGCCACTCCTGCTTTTTCAGGGTTAGGGTAAGGTCTGAATTCAGGATGGGAAATGGTTCAGTGGACAAAACACTAGCCTTTCAGGCCTTACAACCTGAGTTTGTAAACTTTAAAAAAAAAAACCTTTTTCATTATATTTTTATTAGTTAAAACAATTTTTAAATTTAAATACATTTTGATCATATTCTTCCCCTCTCCTGAGTCCTGTTAGATCCTCTCTCCCTTCCTACTTGCCCACCCGACTTTAAATTCTTTCTCAAAACCAAACAAAAGCCAGGCGTTGGTGGCGCACACCTTTAATCCCAGCACTCGGGAGGCAGAGCCAGGAGGATCTCTGTGAGTTTGAGGCCAGCCTGGGCTACCAAGTGAGCTCCAGGAAAGGCGCAAAGCTACACAGAGAAACCCTGTCTCGAAAAACAAAATAAAACAAAACAAAAATCCAATACAACATTCCTAAATCAATAAAACTACACCCCAAACGAAAAAACAACCAAACAAACCCACCAAACTGCAACCAAATAAAAGTACACAAAACCACTGTGTTGACCATTCTATGTTGGTCAACTACTGAACATGGGGCCTGCCCTGCAGTGGGTGATGTACCAAGTGTCGCTCTATTGATGAAAACCGATCTTCCCTCTCCCAGCAGGCCTAAATGACAGTTCAGTAGTTAACCTTTACCACAGTGGCTAGGTTTTCATTCACTCACTCATTCATTCATTCACCCATTCATTTTTTTTAGATATAATAAGATGAAACAAAAACTATCACATCAAAGTTGGACAAGACAAACCAACAGGAGGAAAAGGACCCAAGAGAAGCCACAAGAATCAGAGACCCACTCAATTTGTGTACTTAGTAACCCTATAAACACACTACATTGGAAGCCATAACATACATGCAGAGGACCTGACACAGACCCATGAATGCTTCTCCAGTCTCTGTGAGTTCACATGATGTAGAGGGCCTTGCTTCCTTGGTGTCCTCTATCTCCTCTGGCTCTTACACTCTTTTCACCTCCTCTTCCATGGGGTTCCCTGAGTTCTGAGAGGGGACATTTGTTGGTGACATCTTATTTAGGGATGGAATGGTCCAAGGTCTCTCACTCCCTGTGTAATTAATGTTTGGCTGTGGGTCTCTGTATTTGTTCCCATCTTCTTCAGGAGGA
>CABHPQ010144097.1:23952-37152 GCA_902168405.1 Peromyscus aztecus | reverse complement strand
AAGGAGGAGAAGGAGGAGAAGGAGGAGAAGGAGGAGAAAGAGGAGAAAGAGGAGAAAGAGGAGAAGAAGGAGAGGAGAGGAGAGGAGGGGGGAGAGGAGAGGAGAGGAGAGGAGAGGAGAAACCTCTCCTGAAATGAGGCGTGCTTCAGAAGAGAAAGTTGCATAGTAGCATGAAGAAGGAAGATTGCAGCTAGAACGGCCTGTCTTTCCTTACATGTGAACATACCTTCCAGGCTAGTTATGAAACCTGGAATGTGGTCAGCGGTCCAGTGACCAACACGCCTATGGTGCCAGGTTTCTGCTGAGACTGTCAGTGAACTTTGGCACTTATTTCTACTTATGTTGATATGCCAGGCTTTGTATTGTGGAGACTTGTAAATATCCAAAGTTGTAGATAACTATGGAGGTTTCATTCATGTCTTTTGTTAATTTTTCAAATAAAAATAGATTTTTTTTATTGATACTGTCATTGTTTCCTGTGAATATGTTGAGGTTTTTTTCTTTCTCACAAAAGAAGAAAAAAATTAATAGGGCAAGAACAACTTTGAGGAGATTCTTTGTTCACGTGAGGCCTTTTGCAGGTTTGGGTGACGATGAAATTGTTCTGCTCACATTCTTTCTTTGGAAATACCTGTCCTCACGCCTGTGATGCCCTGCACTGCATGGATAACAGTGCTCTCTCCTCTCAGTCCACTCTGAAGTCTCACTGTTTGCACTCGGATTCAGATTCTTCAGTTCTGCTTAAACGATTCTTTCCTCCTAGTTCTGTCTTCTAAACACTGTCAGATTAAACTTCTGTAAACTCATTAATTCTCTGTTAAAAAATTTTATTGCATTTTGTTTGAAATTTAAAACATTTTATTAGGCCCCTAGGGATTAGATATTCTAGGCAACCACTCCACCATGGAGACACATCCCCTGCTCTGAAAATTTCTTTTTATTTAACATTTTTTTTTATACAATACATTTGATCATATTTTCCCTTCTCCCACTCCTCCCAGATCCTCCCCCACTCAATTTCATGTTCTTTCTCTCTCAGAAATAATAGCCACAACAAAAACTCAACCAACCAACCAACCAACCAACCAACCAACCAACTAACAAATATCACAAGTATAACAACAATGTTAAAACCCAAACAAAACAAAACACCCAACAGAAAGCCACGGAGTCCATTTTATGTTGACCATCTACACCTGGGCATGAGGGCGGCCCTAAAGTGTGGTCGATAATACCCAGTGACACTCTCTTTCCCCATAGATATCAATTGCAAATAGCTTCTTGGTTAGGAGTGGCACCTTGAGTCCATTTCTCTCTCTCAGTGCTGGGTCTCATCTGGCTTGAACCTGTGCAGGCCTTGTGCATGCTGACAGTCTCTGTGCGTTCATATGTACATCAGTCATGTTGGGTCTGGAAGACACAGTTTTCTCTGAGCATTGAGGGGAGGGCTTTGATAAATACATTCCATGTAGGCCTGAGTGTTCCAGAGTCTCTCACTGAGACTCTGCACATTGTCCAATTTATTTTAAGAAGAATCTTCCCTGATGAGGGTTGACTGAGCCACTGATCTGTGGTTACAGCAATATCATTAGTAATCATTTTATTGCTAAGTCCTTTTTGCGGAATAATAGTATTAGTTTTTTCTCTAAGGAAAACCACTCCATGAGATAGACCCCTTCCTGACACTGCTAAAGTAGCTAAGAACCTTTAAAATTTTTTTGAGACAGAGTAGTGCATACTGTCTATGAGCCTTACTCTGTAGCTCTTGCTGCATTCCAATTTACAGTCCTTCTGTCTTAGCCTCCCATGTAGCCACTGTACCTGCCTGTAACTCCCCACTTTATACAATTTCCAAACTTTTGGCCTAGACATTCATGGTCATCCACTTAGCTTCACTCCAAGCTATCTATCTGTCTGTCTGTCTGTCTATCTATCTATCTATCTATCTATCTATCTATCTATCTATCTATCTATCTATCTATCTAATTTTATTTCTGTCTCACTAATTTATCCCACTCTGGTCTTACTGGTCTGGTCAGCACATCTTAAGTGAACACAATCCTTTTTTTTTTTCACTCCAAAGCCTGTTTGTAGTCTGACTGGCTTTAGAACCTACCCTATTCCTAGTTATGAGGTTCTCACCAGACGGTTGGCCATGTTTGTTCTTTCCTGACATCTTTGCTGCCTTCTCTGTGTGTTTTCATTTGTTGCAAACTGCCACAGTGGATAGATTGAATTTTGCACTGGAAACTATGGAATGGAAAGCCAGGAGCACTTGAAATTTTAAGCTCAGATTTGGAAGTTTTCAGCAGGCATAGCTGTTGCTATCTCAATTGTTTATTGGAAGCATAAAGGAAAAGCTCATATCTGCTCCCCCAGACAGACAATTATGAAAAAGAAAGGAAATCATGTAAAAACTAGAGAAAAGACCAGGTAAGGAGAAACTCATAACTCACAGTTATTGAATTCCAAATAATGCAGGGACCATCATGAGTAGTTCGAATGCAGTAGAGAGGTAGGAGAAGTGAAGGACAACAGATGAGCCCTGGATTTTATAAAAGGAAGACATCATTCTTTTCAACTATTACAGTTACAGAGCAATCCAAACACTTAGTCAAAGAGTCATGTACTCAATTAAAATATATGTGCTTAATTAAATAATGGATGCAGCTGTCGTAGGTATTACTGAGTAATGAAAATGTACTCTGGAGCTGGAGAGATGCCTCAGAGGGTTCTTGCCCTGCTGTTCTTGTAGAGGACCAGTTTTGTTCCCAGCACCCAAGTCAGTGACTGATAGCTGCCTGTAACTCTGGTACCAGGGGATCTGATGCCCCGCTTTGGATTCCACAGGCACCCTCACACATGTGTGCGTATACACAAACATACAACATATAGATATAAATAAATCTTTACAAAATATACTCCATTCAAGTCTGTTATTTATTTAGTCTTTTTGGCTTTGGTATGATACCCAGGGCCTTGCCATTCACCACTGAGCTGTGTTCCAAGCCCTTTTTTCTTTTTAATAGAATAAATAGAGTAGTATTTGTTGATGGGGTATGCTGTGATATTTCTCTGAATCTATTACATCAAGTTTTTTTTATTGCATATATGAGTGAAATCATGCAGTTATTTGTCTTGTTGTATTTAGTGTAACATTCTCCAATTTAACCACATTATCACAAATGACAAAATTTCACTTTTAACAGTTAGCTAGTAGCTGCCATGCTTATGCATGTGTGTAAATAAAATCCCCTTTAGAATGTATATGTGTTGGTGGAAGGCAGGGTTGGTTCCATTTCCTGGCTGTTGTGAACAGTGCTTCCATAAACAAGGGGACAGTCCGTCTGCAGCGAGCATGCTGTGTGGGTTTACTCGTGTCCCGTCTTTGAGCGCACACTCCAGAGCGGATTGCTGCATCAATAGGACAGTTTTATTTTCACCTTTTGGAGAAGCCTCCGTATTGTCTCCATCGTCCCATTTCCAGCAGCAGTGTATTAGTGTTCTCTTCACAGCTTCCTCAGTGCCTTCTACCTTCGTCCGCTATCATACTTGCCACACTGGGGCGAAGCAGCAGAGTGCAGTTTTTGTTTGCATTTCTCTAGTGCTTGGTGATGCCCATCACCTTTCCATGCACCTGATGGCCAGTGGTCACTATCCCATAATAGTCTATAATAGGTTTCAAATCTATATATCGATTTTCAAGCAATAATTACCTAATATATTAGCAAAATCAATTTATAGCTTTTAAGAATGAAGTTCAATAATAATTTATTTTGCTTTCAACAGCAGATTATTATGTACCCAGTCCTGTCCATTACTGATTGACAGTTTGGACACTAGAGCACTTGTCTTGAACTAGCCTTGGAGACTCATTTTATCTTACAGATTAAAACTGATGACTTGGAAGTCTTTATTGGAAGCCTTGGAAGTGATTATTGATCATGGAATATTGCAGATTTTATGAAAAGTTAATATGTAATATAAGTGAGGTTTTTTTTTTTTAATTATATTTAAGAAATCACTAGCTGTTCACTGTCTTTGTACTCACAGTACAAAACTTCATTCAGGACATTTCCAGAATAGATTAGCAGGTCAATATTTAGAACGTTCTGTATAATGAATGTCACTCAAGTACTTCCAGGGCATAGTGTAGCAACGTGGGTTTGTCTCAGTACACAGGAGCGTTTTGTGTAAACTTCCCCTCTGAAAGTAAAATGCTCATTTTTCTCTCATAAGAACCAAGAGCTATTTATTGCCAGTGAGCAAGTTCTGAAAGATCAGCCCTCACTGATGCCGGTGAGTGAACAGGACTCTGACTTCTCAAATCACTATTCTAAAATCACTGTGCCTTTCTGATTTATTCACTCTGGTTCTTTGGAAAATGGACTATTTAAAAATAATCATTTAGAGTATGTTTTCTGTTTATACTTTCTCTTTTTCCTAATTTATGAAATACAGTCATGTGTGAAGCACATCCAAATAAAGGTGTTTGATGGATGTCAACTTGCACTTTCTCTTTTCAGTAGTGTGCTGAAATACATTCAGTGCTTTCTTGAGATTCCTGTCACCTTTTCTTTTTTGGTCACAAGATCATCTTGTGACTTATACTGTTCTTCCCCCCGGAAAATTATACATTATGACTGTGCGAAACAGCCTCTTACTTGTTCAGCCCTGTTTAAATACTGCTGAAAGTTTCTGTTCCAATCTTTACATATAAAACAATATTAAATATATTCCTATATAATTAAGACATTAAAATGATTTAGGAGCATAATATGAACAGAAAAATCCAACAGTTTGATGATTGCACTTTGATTTGGGTGAATAAAACGGGGGGGGGGCATTTTTTGGACACTGAGGTAGAGACTCAGCATTCTTTTCATGTAGATCTCTGATGGCATTGCATTATTTATTTTGGAAGTTTATATTTATCTATTGGTGTTTGAATAAAGTCATAGTTTTGGATAGCAAATACATTTTTTTTTTTTTTTTTCTGAGACAGGATTTCTCTGTGTTGCCCTGACTGTCTTGGAACTTGCTTTGTAGACCAGAATGGTCTCAAACTCACAGAGGTCAGCCTGCCTCTGCCTCCAGAGTGCTGGGATTAAAGGCATGTCCCACCATTGCCTGGCAGCAAATACATTTTTAAGTTTTAATCTTTTAAAGATTGTCTTTTATTGTTGTTTTCCAAATACACTTGCTACAAAACATTTATTATAGTTTATCATAGAAACTCAGGACACAGGAGATTTTTACGAACACTTTAATTAGCATGCTTTTTGATTTCAATCTACTTAAATATATTTTGAGAATACATGTTCATAGGTATATTTAAATATACACAACCTTTTGGTAATATATTCTTTTTTTTGGTCTTAATACTTACGCAGAATCTTAATCTGCTCCTGTCCAATTTCAAAATCTCTTATTTTTGACCATTGCTTCTGGTATGAGACAGTTTAAGTTAGTTATTTAAATTTGCCATTTCATGTGAAATTCTCTTACATTCAAGTCCAGTTTGTTAGTGTGTGACATTCACCCGTCAGTGTTTTTTCTGATTTTTACTGTAATTACATGGAATATGAAGTTTTAATTCTCCTGTCCTTGTGTGCTTTATTCCTGCCGACCAGCACTCCTGTTTCATCGCCCCTGACATCACTGGACTCCCGACGATACCGGAGAGTGTAAGTGTCTGTGAATACTTCTATGACTTCTTCATCTGACAAATGTGATTTTGTCCTCACTGTTTCCCTGTAGGGAAATTATGAAAGAGTAAGGAACCAGGGCATCTTCTCCTTTTCCTCTCCATGTGTCTACCCCATTATTCCTTTCTTAATGCCTGGCTGATGAGGAAGGGAGGACAGAATGTCTGTCACTGGGATGGTCAGTTAGGGCCTCACACACTCAGTTAGCTCTGGAGCTTAGCCGTCTGAAATGTGAGGAAGTGTAGAGGCGTGGCTTCTACCAGTGGGGGACAGTGATAACAGTGATAACAGGAAAAAATTTCTATAAAGTTATTTTAGTAAATGGACCATTGAATTTTAGACTCGTACTCTGTAATTTTGTTTAAGTCATCAGTGTCCCGGTTGTTGAGTTCATGGTTTTAATGTAATGCAGTAGGCATTTGATTAGACTTGAAGATAGTGTAAAAAGTAATAATGCTCGTTACATTGTTAATTGCACCTATGCTGGAAATACTTTGCGTTTCTCAAGAGTTATGCAAGTTAATACTTTCTGTAGGAGCTTACACAGAAAAGTGGAAATGGTGGGTATACTTCCATGCCATTTGGTAACTGTGGGAAAAGGAAAATACCCCCTTCAGTTTTTCTTAGAACATAAAATAAATCAGTTATAAACCATCAAATCAAAGGAAAATCACTAGAAAGATTTCCTTCAGGTATTCTTGTATGCATTTCAGATGTATACTATTTTTCCATATAGTTTTCAAACCATTATAACATTTACTTTCTCAAACATAGGAATAGTGAGTGAAGGGCAATTATGCAAACGTATATTCTTCTTGTGCGAGGGTTACCATGTATATGTCTACATGTGTATGCACATACAGGAGTGCATGATTCTCATAATGAATCCTTGACTTTTGTACCTGATGGACATAGGATCATGGCTGCTGACTGTTTTCTGACTCAGATGTCTGTGACCTGTCACTCTGAAGTCTTGCAGAGTTACTCTCTTCTTCTTGCCCTTTAGTTAACGTTCATTTAGTTACATTCACTAGCAAACAGCTAATAGTTTCCATTTTAGTTTTTACATTTTACATATCTAGAAGTGGGGGAGAGGAGACAGAGCCAGGGAGAAGATAGACAGACAGACAGAGGGTGAGACAGGGAGGGGGGAGGAAGAGAGAGACTATGAATGAATGAATCTGTGCAGGTTAGATGACAGTTTATGAGATTTAGCCCTCACTGTCTGGGTTCGAGTGATTGAATTAGGTTATCACGTAAGTAAGTGCCTTTCCCTGCTAAGCTATCTTGAGAGCTCTAGTTTCATCTTTAGAGACTATCATTTTCAAATATTTAAAGAAACAAACATTCCATTAGAAACCAGTTACTGAGAACATAAAAAAATAAAGTTTTATGTTATCACTGACATACCTTCCCATTGTCCTGTTGAGAGAAACAGCATAGAAACACCCATCAGGGCTGTATGTTGGAGGGCAGTTCTCCACTTAGGGATGGCTTTGGGATAACACAAGTAGCCCTGCTGCACGTTATAAAGGTAATATTGTCATCGAGTTGAGTTGGGAGGTGAAGGACACTTCACAGACAGTAGGAAGTGAGCCTCTCCCCAACAGGTTGAACACCACTCAGAGACTTCAGATTTTATTTATTTGAGATGTTATGGTTGATAGTTTGTCTTGTAAGATCCCTGCCTTCTACCAGTTGGAGAAACAGGTAGCTTTCTTATGTTCTTGCTCCCCACCCCCAAGTTTCAGCCTTTCAGATCTTTATCTGCTGTACTCTATACTTTCTGTGCATTAGAATATTTGCTTTCTAAAATGCTTTTATTTTTTTTTAAACAGCAAGTTGGAAGTAATTCCTGAGGACAGGCCCTAAGTAGCACTGTTAGTGTAGCTCATCACCTCATTTTGTTTTGTAGTGGGGTCTAATGTGTATTACATTGAGGAATCAATTTAGAACATCACAGTTATGTTTGATTATAATAACAAAAAGCAAGCCTGATGAGGGGTAAAACCTAGAGATTTTCTTTAATAAGGAAGCACAGGATGGTTTATGAATTCCCCTTCTCTGTTGGGTGCCTTGGGTACCAGACAGGGAATAGTAAACATGAAGTAATTCAAATGTGGTTTTTCCAGAGTAGCAGTTTCATAGGCACCAGTGTACGTGTGAATCACCAGGAGTATTTGGTTAAAACTGGGGTCCCTGGAAACATGCTCTAAAGATAATAATTCAGTAGGCTTCCATTGGAGCTGGAAAAATGGTGGTGTGGGGAGGAAGACTGGAGTGGGATCCATCCTGTGGTCATCCTTTGAGAAATACTTGTATAGAATAGACGATGTTTTAGATGATGGTAGGATGTGGCAGCAGAAGAATATTACATTTAATTATTATTAATGAATGCCCTTCTATTAATATCTTCTTTTGAACTTTAAGACTGGTAAATGTATAAAATGTTTTCCCTTATATTTCTGTGAACTGTAGCTCAAACAATTCTTTTCCCTTGTCCAGAGAAACCTGACAGAGTACTTTGTTGCTGTGGATGTGAACAACATGCTGCGACTGTATGCCAGCATGTTACATGAGAGGCGCATCATTATTACCTCGAGCAAATTAAGCACTGTAAGTCCTTCACACTTTCTCCTTTGACTAACACATATTGAGTGCTTCACAAAAAGACCTAAAAACGTCTGCAGATTTAGAGCTGCACTACATGTACTTAAAAGACAATATCTACATATTTTTAATATATGGTTTGAATCTGGCTCTTGGAGTATAAAAGTCTGATTTATAGAAGCCTTCCCAGATGCATTAAGTCAGGTTAATTATTTTCCCTTATCAGGAGATGAGGTGTTTTTTTTCCCCCTGCTTTTAAACTCTCTGGAGTTCATTTTAGTGCCTTCATCACATAGAGAACTCTTAAGAGCTATTATGAGATCTTTATTATTCACTTGTGGCTTTTTCCATTGGAGCTACTTGAAAGAAACTGCGGGGCTATGATAATAGCTGCTCTCCTAACCTGGGAATAGCAGATTCATCTTTGTTGCCGTGTGGGCTCAGGAGTAGATTCTATAATAGTTCTGGTTTGGAGGAGCTCTTCAGGCTGATAATAACTCAAAAGTCAAAGTAGCATTTTTATAAATCACAGGTTTTATGGCACTCACTTTGGTGTTCATCTGGAGGCTCTTCATTACTGAGGGAAAGGCAGGAATAGAAGGACTTTTCTTCGGTAACAGAAGAATATTCAGAAGTATTTTGTTAGAGTTCATATTTTCTTCATTAAATATAAAATTTAGTATTTTCAGGTTCAAATGTGTAAAACAAATTAAGTGATTTGAGTAATATGTGGTATATTAAAACCATCTTAAATTGTTTCTTCATAAATTTACTTTATGTAAAACAAAAATCGACTTTTAATATTTTATTCTCCTATAATAGAAATAAAATGCTTCTTTAAAAATATTGCAGCATTTTAGACTAGATAGAGGTCTGACATTCCTCCAGGTTATCACGTTAGTGTTTAGTCATAAGAAAGGCATTTCCTCGGGCTAGAGAAATGGCTCAGTGGCTAAGAGCACTTCCTGTACTTGAGAGGGTTGGGATTTGTAGTGGTTTGTAACATCAGTTCCAGAGGTCTTTTGGCCTCTGTGGGCACAAGGCATATATGTGGTACACACACAGATGTGCATGTAAACTTCATACACATGAAATTAAAAAAATAAAGCAAAACAATAAAAACAAGGCATTTTCAGAGAAGTTAAATCACCATTCCAACACCAAAAAACTATTGGAGATCCATAGTATAAGCCAAAACAGGTCCTGATTCTTTGTAGGGGGCCACACCTGTCTCCCTAGAGTTGATTGCATACAAATTTGAGATATCGAGTATATAATATTGTTATATTCATTATTTTCCAAATTGAAAATGTTTATCTTGAAAATAATGAGATGTTAGAGGAAATTGTATGTCAATATGAGGAGAGATATCAGAGCACAAGTACTAGTGAGGGATCCCAGTAATTGTTTTCTCTCCTGGTTTTAAAGAGCTGTTGAGGACTCCACATGAGTGACTTGGTGTTTTAATGTTTACTCTTCCATTCAGGGCTTGCCATTGATGTGCAACCAACCATCCTTTATCTTCCCCTTTCTGCTCCTCTCCTTATTTTCAAGATTTTAAAAATATTTTTGATAAGAATTATTCTCACGATGACAAATATTTTTGTATGAGCTCTCTTATAGATTTAGGAAATAACTCATGCATAAAATATTTTTGTGCCTGGCAGTTTCTTAGGCACTGTAAGTTCATTCGTAAGACAACTCAGGCCAGTTTGTATGCTTATATTTAACTGGCATGAAATATATAAACAGCGGAACAAATAAGCATCTATTATGTCATATGGAATGTGTACTAACGTTTGTTTTTTGGCTCTTTTTTGGGGGCCCACCACCCAGCTCTCGGATAAATCACACCCGGAGCCTTATTGTTCCTTATGAATGCCTGGCCTTAGCTTGGCTTAGTTTCTAGCCAGCTTTACTTAACTTAAAATTAACCCATCTGTCATTTGCCTCTGGGCTTTTCCCTTTCTCTTCTGTAAATCTTATTCTCACTCTGTGGCTAACTGTGTCGTTGGGTGGCTGGACTCTGGATGTCCTTCTCCGTCTTTGGCTCCTTTTCCATTTGTGGAAGCATGGTGTAATGTTAGTTTTATTATATTTTTACATTTTTAAGTTTAATGTGTTAGGACATCATTGGTTTTGCCTGTATTATTTGATGTATACATTGCCAAGGACACAGAATGACTTCTGTCAGTCCCAAACAAGCTAGTTGATTTTATGCATGCTGTAGGCAGGCCTAATGTTTTAAGGCCGAGTGAATCCTAGTAGACTAACACAACATCATATCATGGTCTCATCTATTCAAAGCAGAGAAATAAATCATGATACTACACAGTTGTATTAGTTGACTTATTGTTGTTTTGTGACCGTAGATAGGGAGGACCGCTGTTTAAAGCCGTGTCATGGGTTCTCAAATCAGTCAGGCATGAAGCCTTGTCATATGCTTCTGTAATTGTACCTCACTAGACTGCCTCTAACTAGTCAGCTGGGGCTGTGCATTTTGTCTCCAACACCCAGCTGGCCAGCATCTGACAGGAGCTTTCTCATCATCCTGTCAGTAATATGTTAACTAGGGTGTACATTTATGGTTTGTAGAAGCAGGTAAAAGGGATGTATCTCTTTAAAGCAGATGTCTAAATGTTAGCACTGTTTTGACCAACGTACAGTTGGTAAGTATCATCCTCTTAATGATGTCTGCACATCATTTACAGAGAATTGATTATATATGCATATTATTTCTGGAATATTTAGAGCGAGTGGTATGCTGTGAGTGCTGGAATTGTGCTAATAAATTGTATGTTCTTCTTTGTTATAGCTTCCCCCCAGGCGTTTAAGCATATGCTTTTCTCTCACCTTCTCATTAATTCCATCAAAGGGCATATGCAGAAAAACATCTTGTGATCCCCAACAAATCAGCGATTAAACAGGCGTTTTTATAGGCTTTGACTAAGGGAGTCTAGAGCAGTTTAACATCCTTAGCTGCATTGTGTATATTCATTTTTGTCTCTTAGTGGAGCCATGTATATCTTCATTTAGCTGAAACTTAAAGCACAGAGACTCTTTAGGAGATTAAGATTGGACAGTTGATGGGAGAACAAAGTGTCCCCAGGTTTGCTTCCTGATTGAATGTGTTGTTGAAGTGGGGTTGCCTTGTGTTTTTAACACAGCAGCAGAGAAATGCAGTTAAAATTTTTTATCTGGACTTTTCTAAGAGGTCTTCTAGGACAATTTTTAAATTTTGCAATATCCACAATCTATAGACTCTAGTAAGTTCCCTGAAACTGTGGATAATGACTCTGCTTACCAGTGTATTATTTGACAGGTGTACACTGCCATACTTAACAGTGTATTTCCAATCATCCTTATGTGAATGTGACTAAGTGTGGAAATGGCTGTGTTGAGGTCCTTGTGAAACGCTTTGCAGGAAGGCATGTTGTGCAGGTTAAGAGGACGTGGAGGCCTTTAAAGAAAAATACCAGTACCTCTATTTTCCCTCTCTCAGAGTTGCCCCATTTTCCAGGGAAGTATGCACGTTTTTCTGCCCGAGAGTTTAGTCAGTTTGTCTTTTGAAAGCATAACTTGGCCTTGACTTCAAGCAGCAGCAGGGTAGTGTGACAGCCATGGAGCTGGGTTAGCCTTGCAGTTAGTTGCCATGCAGGTTCTCTCAGCTTCACTCCTGCAATGCTGGTCACCAAAAAATTGATCTTGGGTTATTTCTGTTAACTGAATTGTTTTCTATATAGAACAAGGACTTAATGTTGTGCTATTGATTATAAATATCAAATGTAAGGAAAGATACACACACACACACACACACACACACACACACACACACACACACTGTGACACTGTGTATATCCCCTTTGGTTAAACTGCTGCTCAAGACAACTTGCTTTTTATATTTTCTCTATTTTTATGCTTTTATAATACACACACACACACACACACACACACTCACTCACACTCACTCACTCACACACTCACACACATTCATTTTCGGGTTTGGTGGCATTTCTCTTTTGATGTGTGCCCTCAGGTTATAAACTCCCATGCAACTGACTGTAGATATTGCACCCAACACTGTCAAAGAGAACTCATCAGATTTTCCATAATCACTTCCCACTGTTTAGGGCTGATTTGGTAAATGGCCTCACCCACTCATGCATCTACTATAGAGTCTGTGTCTGTAATTCCTTTTTCTCTGATTCATGCTCTCCATTTTAGCTGCCCACTGTCTTAGTTAAGGAGACTATCACTACTCACAAACATTCCTTTTAATAGTATATAGTGAATGCTAACATCTCAATTTGCATATGATGTTATCAGTATCATCTCTGTAACAGTGCATATTGTGAGTTAGTCTCCTTTATGAGCAAATAATTTGAAATGATTTAATCATCATTTACTATGGGATAACGGCTGTTGGTATCTAAGTGGACAGATGAAAAAGAGGATTTTTGAAACACAGGGCAAACTTTCCAACCTCATGAAACTAGTGTGTAGTTCAGTCAGTCTCACTCTCAAACTGTGTATTGTCAGTCTTCATGCAGTTCTACCCTTCTGCCATGGCTGTCTTATAAAACCAAATAGATCTTTGCTTTTTCCTACCACAGCATCATCTGCAGTACTAAACTCCATCCTCTTCTCAAGCTCAGTCAGACTCCTCTGAATGTCTCAGTTTGTTTCCTCTCTCCTCGTTTTCATGGTGGTGTGAGTGTTCACATTCATCTTCTGCTTAGACTACTCATATCATTAATCTTGAGATTAAGCCTGTATATAATTAATTACTCAATCTTTTAGCTTAATTCATTGCCTATTTCCCATGCTCTTAGTTGGCATTGAATGCTACCTACCCTATCCTACCCAGTCTCTAGACAGCAAA
>CABHPQ010144096.1:12632-51063 GCA_902168405.1 Peromyscus aztecus | reverse complement strand
TAGGGGCTTTTCAGAATTTCTGTGTCTTTTTACTTTGTAGTTTTAACTGGTTGTTTGTCAAACTTTATAGATTACCTCCAGCACTGGGGCATTCTGTTGTTAATCAATTGTTACCAGATAGTCCTTCAAACATCCTGACTTTGTACTTTGACCATCTTCAGCATTGGGGCATTCTGTGGTTAATCAGTTGCTACCAGATGGCTCTTCAAACATCCTGACTTTGTCCTGGGACCTATGTCAGCAGCTCTGAGAATTTTGAAACTCAGGCCTGTTTCAAGCTGGGGTGAGGGGCTTGCTTGAAATGGGGGTGCTTTGGTTCTTCACTTGTCAAAATAAAAAGCAGTAACTGCACAATTTTTAAAGATAGAAATACAATGGCTCATGAGACAGGAAATAAATAAAGGAAAAAGACCTTTCTCAATAGAGAAAATGGAAAGAAAAAAATAAAAAAAGAAAATCTTTCCAATAGAGGAGAGGAAAGGAAAGGAAATAAAAGGAAATTTCCTGATAGAAAAGGGAGAGATTTTTAATCAAGAAAAAAAAGGATTTTCCTGGTTAAAAAGGGGGAAAATATTAAAACTAGGCCTAAAGACTAAAAGGCCCCATAAACAGAAAATATAGGAAAGAAAAATGCCTCTTCCCAGTAGAAGCAGAGGAAGAAATATAAAAATTTCAGGATAGCTAAAACTTTGAGTTATTTCTGCCTGCAAGCACAGAGTGTCAGTATCTGAATTACAAAGAATCAACAGGTGGCCTCACTACTGCAGCCTGAACACAGCAAGCAAGCCCAGAGCTTAGAATTTTATTGTCTGTTTGCTGAATGCTAATTTAAGTGTTTTTTATTTTTCCCTCAGAGTAGGAATAACTCAATATTAAAGATCCCTTCATGGGAAGTGTTTTCCATTTTTCCCTAATGGTGGGAATAACTCATTATTAGTAGTCCCTTAATGGGAGGAAGAGGAAGTTTAAATGGGCCCCACTTCTGGTGAAGAATTGTTTCAGGCCGGGCGGTGGTGGCGCACTCCTTTAATCCCAGCACTCGGGAGGCAGAGGCAGGTGGATCTTTGTGAGTTCGAGGCCAGCCTGGACTACAGAGCGAGATCCAGGAAAGGCGCAAAGCTACACAGGGAAACCCTGTCTCGTAAAAACCAAAAAAAAAAAGAATTGTTTCAGTCAAGACATGGATTGCTATGTAGATGCTGTTTGAATTTCCAGAGATATTAATCATTCAATGTATAGAGGATATTCTCATCTTTTGATTGTCTAATGTTTGGATGAAGGTTTGATTTCCATGGTAGATAAACTAAAGAAATAGGATTCATAATTTTGAACTATATATTAGGGATACTCTTGTCTATTGATAATTACTGAGAATTTGACTCTACTCTTTAATTTGCTTTCTAGAAATTCTATAGAAATATAACACCTGAAACAGATTGGGTTGTTAGCTTCTTAAATAATGTGATTGCTAGAATAAAAACCCATAGAAAATAATCTGCTCCTGCTAAAGAGGTTACAAAATTATTTTTCCAGTAAATAAATACAGGTAAATTGTTTGGTCCACACTGTTGCATTAATGTATTACTTGGGATCTATAAAAAAGGATCCTCTTCCTAAGATTTTATAAAAATACTCCAGAGTATTGCCTAAAGTTACCTCTTAAAATCCTATAGAGATTATATTTAATGCTTTTATAGATAGCATGTGTAAAAAGGACCATGGAAATAGAAACTGATGATAGAATTGCTCAGTTATTATTGCTTCCATATTTTAAAGGCAAAATGGTGTCTATATGTAAAACAGGAGGCTTTGAAAGTACAGGAAAAAAGGTGTTTTAGCAAACAGTTATAAATAATGAATGGCCTAAATTAAAAGTAAAATTAAATGGGATTGAGATTAAAGGATTATTGGATTCTGGTGCTGGATATATCTATAATTTCACAAGAATCCTGGGATCCCAACTGGCCTTTACAAAAAAAGTCTCCACTCAATTTGTAGGCATTTGAACCTTACCTCACATAAAACAATGTACAATGGATTAAATATATATTGCTGATATAGCCATAAATTTATGGGAAAGAAATTTGTTACAGCAATGATGAACTCAAATTAATATTCCTACAACTTCAGAAACAGCTCATAAATTGATGTTTAAATTGGGATACATTCCTGAAAGAGGCCTCGGAAAAAATTATAAGGGAAGGTCACAGGCTATGCAGATTGTACAAAGGCAAGTTAAGACAAGAATTGACTATCCAAATTTAGAGTAGGGGCTATTGACTGTAGCCCAACTTTGTGTCAATACTTTGTAAATCAACCACTGGAAATGACTCATAAACAATATCCTTAGTCTATTATTTATCATTATATGGATGGTATTTTATTGGCTGTATCCTGATACAGATACCTTAGGGAAAAAATGTTTAATGTAGTACAGAAAAATTTACCTGTTGGGGATTACATATTTCTCCTGAAAAAAAAATACGTTTAGGCTATAAATTAAGTAAACTGAGAATTCAGCTGCAGAAGGTACAGATTAAGAGAGATTGACTGCATACTCTCAATGATTTTCTTATTGGATGATATTAACTGGTGGAGGCCTACAATTGGATTGTCTACTCAAAAATTAACTAATTTGTTTTCAAATTCTACAAGGTGAATCAGATTTAAACAGTCCAAGACAGTTAACAGCTGAGGCTGAAAAAGAATTAGCCCTGGTAGAACAAAAATTACAAAATGCTCATGTGGATAGATTAGACCTTATAAAGAAATGCTTGTTGAACAGAAGGGGGATATGAGTACCCCCCAGAGATAGACTGAATAATACCCTACTAATTTTAAAATTTTTAAATGCTAATGAAGCAGGAACAAAATTGAGTTATGGAAAGAACTGCTGAATCAAAATATTTTAACATCAAAATAGTCCAGGGAAAGTGTTAAGTCAGGGCCAAGGTTATGCTTATGTTTCCACAGGAGACCTTTGCAATAACTAATCCTTCTACCTAGAGACAGCTTAAGAGTTTATGTGACTAAGGGGAGATGATACTTCTCATGACTCACAAGCCTCTGAATGCTACAAATTTATTTCTATGGTAACAGTGCAGGTAAAGGGGATGAACCATAATTATTGGGCTTGTATCCCCAGTCCTCCAGTTAACATAGCAGTAAATTGGGGAGATAGGAATATTCCTGTAGTGGTTAATGAATTTTCTTGGCTACCTGGTCCTTATGATAACTGAGGTCCTGTTCACCCAATGGAGGAGGGTAAAGTGATTGACAATTATACTGTTGGAGTACAAGGAATATCTATTTGCATGGGAAATGGAATTCAATGCCTAAAAATAACATCTCAAGTATGGCTATCAATACTACCCAAGATTATCATAATAAGTTTTATGTGCTTCATGCATTCAGTTTTAAAGGACAAGAGATTAATGCTACTAGTTCCATAAATCTATCATTCTGTGAGATGAGGGTTACCAACAAGAAATCTGACTAGATACATTGGCAACAGTGTTAAGAGTGAGAAACCGGGCTGGAGAGATGGCTCAGAGGTTAAGAGCACCGACTGTTCTTCCAGAGGTCCTGAGTTCAATTGCCAGCAACCACATGGTGGCTCACAACCATCTGTAATGAGATCTGGCGCCCTCTTCTGGCCCGCAGGCATACATGCAGGCAGAACATTGTATACATAATAAATAAATCTTTAAAAAAAAAAAAAGAGTGAGAAACCTTGAGTGCTAATTAACATCTCCAAGGAGACATCATCGATTGGAGCCCTTACAGCTCCCCTCAAGGAAAATATTCTCACTCAGAGTTAAGATGGAAATGGTATAATATAAATGGAACTGTGGAAATCAGTGCTTCTATTAATGAACCTATTTGGTGGAATGGAGTTGGAATGGCAAGTCCTCTCCTGCAATTTGACAATTCAATTCAGACTAACTTGTGGAAATTGGCAAGTGCCTTCCACCCTCTTAAGGCATGGGAAGGAAAATTAAACATTAAGGATGATAAGTACACTTTGTCTTTTGGACTAAATGAAAGCCATCCTATTATGGCATGTGTACCATTACCTTACTTGCTATTAAAGGGACCTGTACAATGGCACCCAAATAATTACATCACTTGTGAATGGTGTACCCTTCATACCAGTGTTAATTCTAGTATGTTTTTAAATTTGACCTTTGAAAGTATATACATTCTTAGAGCAAGGCTAGCAATCTGGATACCAGTGAAGTTGTCAAGGCCACGGCAAGACTCTCCTGGGATGATCTTGGTACAGAAGCTTGCTGAAGGAATGTTAAAAAGAACACATCATATGGTTGGACTGGTGGTTGTAGTTAATATGGAAATCATTGCATTGACAGCTATGGCAGCAACAGTTGCAGTGGTGCTTCATAAAGAAATCCCAACTGCCGAATTCATTAGAGACAGGCATACATTCAGAAAAACTTTGGACTGAACAAAATAAAATTTAAATGAGATAGTAAATGAATTAGCTGAATTAAGGCAAGCTGTTGTATTGTTAGGGGATCAGTTAGAGATTTTGAAGGAGTAGCTAATATTAAAATGTGATTGGAATGTTTCTTGTTATTGTATCACACCCTTAAGATTTAATGAAAGCAAATATGATGGAGAAAAGGTGAGGATGCATTTGCTAGGTCATCCTAATTCTTCTCAAATGGTTTTTGATTTACAGAAAGAAATCAAAGAAACTTTTGCAAAATAGTTACCTGATACAACAGGAACAGATATTATGAAAAATCTAGCAGATACAATAGACTCATTCAATTCTATGAATCATTTAATAGATTTCTTATCCTAGCAGGTATTGCCCTGGTCTAGCAATAGTAACTTTATTGGCTTTAAAATGTGTTTTGGTACACTTACATAAGATTGTAACGCAAATAGATAGAAAGAAAGCTGTATTTGCTGTAAGACTACATAAGCTTCGAGATAATTGATTTTTTTTTTTAAGAAATGGATGATTTGTAGTGCATTCCTGCTGAGTTCCTGGCCTGGTTCCAGAGAATAACACCTAACCCTAATCCTTCCTTTGTTTAACCACATCTTTTATTTCTCTTACCTTTTGTTTCTCTTATCTCCTGTGTGAATCTTGAGAGTCAAGGATCAGAGAGTCCTCTAAGGATCAAAGGATTTTGCAAAACTTGGTCCAGGAAACCCAGAAGACCATGGTACCTGAGAAATCAAGTAATTTGCACTTGGCATTTGGTCTCTGGGAGCTCCTATTAGGATGCTTTCAAGTGCTTTGAAGGTACAGAAATTAATTGGCCAAACTGTAATGGAAAGAAATAAAACTGCCCTAGGTGAAGGGATAGTGCTTCAGTCCTTCAAGGCTGGAACCCCGTGTAGCCATGAAAGGCTATATTCATTCTTAAGATGCCACTGAGTCTTTTCTCCATTGACCTGCATGAACCCACATACCTATGTCATGACACACAGATACAGAGGTGAACTTTTGCTATGGTTCTGCAAACTATAATGTCTCCTTGTGGTTTCAGACAAACCCAGCCCCACTGAAGCCCACACAGAAAACACTGTAGAAGAATAATTAAATGTCAATTATGTGCCACATGGATTATGTCAGAAGATGTGGAATCGGCCCTATCTACCCACCTGAAAACATGTACAATGTAGAAAACTCTGCAGCTCAAAACTGCTCCTGCTCTGTGACATTGAAGTCAATGACCCCACATTCACCATGGCATGGCTTGTGGCCTCTCTCACAGCTCTCTATAGCTACCTCTCATTGGTACTCCAGATTGCTAAACCTTCCCAGGATCCCACATTAGCCTAGGCCACACAACAGGGCCTCAGGACATTGCCACCTCCCCTCCTGGGTGATCAGTGGTCAAGTGACTCAGATAGCACAGACCTTCCCTGATCTGCACTTCCATGCCAGGAGCCAGGTATTGGGGTGAAAACTTAAAAATCAGAAAGTATGCCAGCCATGTTCTACCTCTAGGAACTCCCCAGCCCAAGAGAGCTACTTCAAGTATACTCATGCCTGTATAATTTTCTGTGTCCTACCATCTTACTTCCTCTCTCTGCCCAGCTACATCACTTTCCTCTTTCCACCCAGCTCTATCATTTTCTGTCTGTCTGTACAGAACTCCAGACTTCTATGGTTAACTAGTGTTGGTATTAAAAGCATGTGCCACCATTCCTGGCTCTGTTCCCATTGTGGCCTTGAACTCACAGAGATTCAGATGAATCTCTGCCTCTCAAATGCTAGGATTAAAGGCATGTGTTACCACTGCCTGGCCTCTATGTTTAATATAGTGGCTGGCTTTTTACTCTGATCTCCAAGTAAGCTATATTTATTAGAGCACAAATAAAATATTACCACATTTTCCCTTTTTTAATCTAAATAAAAAATTATAACTAATATAAGAAAAATCATATACAGTAAGTATAACTAATAACTATATACAATATACACAAGCAATAAATACATCAACAATGTCTAGTCCATTTGCATTTGACAAATTCAGAGAAAATATTTCATTATCTATCCTATTTTGGTGGGTCTAAATGTACCTAATTCACTTTCTTATCCTAACTTGTATTACCAATCAAAAACTATCTTTTGATGTCTTTCAAACTTATACACTTTACATCTCTTAATGCATTTCTTTTATGAATTTGTTAACAAAACTACAACTATTTAATCTTCAGCTCCCTTAAAGACCTGAGAAGGAAATGATATCAACTGAGTAAGGAGGAAGTGTAAACAAGCAACTTCAAAAAAAATTTTTGAGAAATGACCAAAGTAGCTGGCTGCCTGAACAGTCACCCAAGTTTTCTCTGCAACATTGGGGCATCCATTCTTTGGCCTACAGGCTTAGCATATCTGACAAAATTATCTGTGAAGGAGGATTTTCTAAAGAGCCTTCTTACCTTGTCTTGGCAAAGATCAGTAGTCCTTTCTTTTGTGTCCTGCTTGTCCATTTTGGACAGCATACTGTCAGCAGTCAATGTGAGGGCACTTTCTTGCACAGTGGCTAACTTTTGCCACAGTAAAAGTAAACTCCATATGGAGTTTCATCAATGTCCATTATCTTCTCTGAAGTAGATTGGTGCTGATGGGAGCAGACATGTCTTATTGTGATAAAGAATAAAAATCTATGTTATTAAAACATCATCAATGACATATTTTGTAGATCTCTGAAGTGTTTACAGATGACCTGTGTATCTAAAATATATCTCTGTTTGACCTTGAAAACATACCTGAAAGTTCGATTGTAATGACTAACTACTAACCTGCATTTCTTTACTATTCTAAATAGTTGGTAATAACTTTCAAAGAAAATTGAATTACATTGCATTACATTGTTAAATGAACTGTATAGGTACAATACCTTGAACAAAATTAGAAATATATGTACAGTATTTTCTAAAAAAATCAATCTCAAATTTATGCATATATATATATAATTTGTATACAATATACAAAAATCCAATCCAATATAAAATATTTAAAACTATTAGTGGCTTTTTAAAAGTAGATTCAATAATCTACCATTTTATCTTTTTTCATTATTTTTATTAAGAAATTTTCTACTCACCCTACATACCACCACAGATCCCACCTCATCCTTCCTCCCACCCCCCAGCACTCCCTCCCAAACCACCCCTCATCCACACATCCTCCAAATCAAGGTCTCTCATGAGGAGTCAGCAGAGTCCAGCACCCTGAGCTGAGGCAGGTCCATGCCCCTCCTCACCACACTAAGGCTGTGTAAGGTGCCACACCACAGGCACCAGGCTCCCAAAAGCCTGCCCATGCATCAGGGATGGATTCTGATCCCCCTGCCTGGGTGTCCCCCAAACAGTTTGGGCTAAACAACTGTCTCCCATATCCAGAGGGCCTAGTCAAGTCACATGGGGATACCACAGCCACTAGCCCACAGTTCATGGGTCTCCACCAGTGTGGCCGGTCATCTCTGCATGTCTTCCCATCATGATCTCAATATCCTCTGCCCACAGAATCCCTCCTCTCTCCCATCCAGCACCCAGCTGCAGATCCCTGCATTTGCCTCCATCAGTCACTGGATAAAGGTTCTATGATAGCAGTTATGGTATTCACTAGACTGGTCACCAGAGTATACCAGTCCAAGCACCCCCTCTATCAATGCCAGCAGTCCAAGGTGGGGTCATCCCTGTGGATTCCTGAGAGCTTCCCCGGTACCCTGCCTCTTCCCACTCCCATGATGTCTTCATCTATCACAGTATCTCTTTCCCTGCCCTCCCACTCTGCCCCCACTCCAGTTCGACTCTCCCATGTCCCTATGTTCTCACCCCATTCTTTGCCCTCCATCAACTCCCCAGTCTGCTCATGTAGATCCCATCCACTTCTATTTAGCTGGGTGATCCCTGTGGCCCTCCCAGAGTCCCTCCCTGTCAACTAGCCTCTTTCGAGCCATGGAGAGCTCTGGCCATCCTTGCCCTACATCTAGTATCCACTTATGAGGATATACCATGTTTGTCCTTCTGAGTCGGGGTTACCTCACTCAGAATGATATTTTCTAGTTCCATCCATTTGCCTGCAAATTTCATGATGTCATTGTTTTTCTCTGCTGAGTAGTACTCCATTGTGTATATGTGCCACATTTTCTTTATCCATTCTTCAGTTGATGGGTATCTAGGTTGTTTCCAGGTTCTGGCTATTATGAATAATGCTGCTATGAACATAGTTGAGCATGTGTCCTTGTGGTAAGATTGAGCATTCCTTGGGTATATGCCCAAGAGTGGTATAGCTGGGTCTTGAGGAAGACTTATTCTCAATTTCCTGAGAAACCGCCATATTGATTTTGAGAGTGGCTGTACAAGTTTGCATTCCCACCAACAGTGGAGGAGTGTTCCCCTTGCTCCACAGTCTCTCCAACATAAGCTGTCTTAATTGTTTTTGATCTTAGCCATTCTGACAGGTGTAAGATGGTATCTCAGAGTCATTTTGATTTGCATTTCCCTGATGACTAAGGATGTTGAGCAACTCCTTAAATGTCTTTCAGCCATTTGAGATTCTTCTGTTGAGAATTCTGTTAAGCTCTGTAACCCATTTTTTAATTGGATTGTTCAATATTTTGAAGTCTAGCTTTTTGAGTTCTTTATATATTTTGAAGATCAGCCCTCTGTCAGCTGTGGGGTTTTTGAAGATCTTTTCCCGTTCTGTAGGCTGTCGTTTTGTCTTATTGACCATGTCCTTTGTTCTACAAAAGCTTCTCAGTTTCAGGTTGTCCCATTTATTAATTCTTGCTCTCAGTGTCTGTGCTACTGGTATTATATTTAGGAAGTATTCTCCTGTGCCAGTGCATTCCAGACTACTTCCTACTTTCTCTTCTATCAAGTTCTGTGTAACTGAACTTATGTTGAGGTCTTTGATCCACTTACACTTGAGTTTTGTGCATGGCGACAGATATAGATCTATTTGCAATCTTCCGCAGACCTGGAAAGAATAATACTCAACTTTATATGGAAAAACAAAAAACCAAGGATGGCTAAAAGAATCCTGTACAATAAAGCAACCTCTGGAAGCATCATGATCCCTGACTTCAAGCTCTACTATAGAGCTACAGTAATAAAAACAGCTTGGTACTGGCATAAAAACTGACATGTGGACCAATGGAATCGAATTGAAGACTCTGACATTAATCTGTTCACCTATGAACATATGATTTTCAACAAAGAAGCCAAAACTGTACCATGGGAAAAAGAAAGCATCTTCAACAAATGATGATGGCATAACTGGATGTCAACATTTTATCTTATCATATCTATATCCTCTTATTTTTTCAGAGTAGATTCAATAATCTACCCTTTTATCTATGTCTTCTTTTTTCTCTCATTTTTTTAAACAAGGAACCTAAATCTAATTTCCTTTGTTTAGCTTTTTTCCTGACCACTAACAATTAACAACTTGTAACTAACCATCCTAAACAATAACAATGATCAATAACCCATTAATGACCAAAAACCACCTGTCCCACCTCTTGGGAACATGGGCATTGTGTTCTTAAAATTACTCCTTGCTATCTGGAGGTCAAGTCATTATTAAGGGATCCTGAAAAGAATTTTTTTTGGTTAATTGTCAAATCCTGGGAGAGGTAGCTGTATCATTTGTTTTCCAGGCTCTGAATAATACAAAAATGAATGGCTTGTCTCAAGTCATTGTTCAAGTAGTCTGTGAGGCTGGATCATCTCAGCTAGCCATCTCAGAATTGTCCTGAGCAGTTTTTAGTCCAAAGTCAATCTTTGAGTGGTGTTTGTCATCTTAATGGTATTATCATCATCCTGATGGGATCATCATTTTTAGAGACTTCAAATTTGCTGTTAGGCACAGTCATGGTTCCCTGCAGAAAACTGATAGAGACCAAACCCAAAATCATGTACAGGAAGCTAGATGAAGCCTTTTTTTTTCTAGGATTAGTTAGTACTCTATATAACCATTAATATCATGACAAAAGTTTAATATATATGTATATATATATGAATCTTATAAATTTTAATATAAAATTCATACCTTAAGAAAAGTTTTAAAGAGTCAAAATAAAACCAAAGAATTATGAGATTAGTGGCAATATAATAGTCTCTTAATTTTGGTTTTCTTCTGTCCCATATCAGATGGCTCTTCTGACATGATACAGAGATTTTGCATTTTCTTTTAACAAGCATACTTCAGTTTAGAGAAGGAGAAAGCCATGCTTCAACTCCAAAGCCAGCTTTAATTTTTAATTAAACTGGGACTACATAAAGACCATTTGTGAGGGGTTGGGGATTTAGCTCAGTGGTAGAGTGCTTGCTTAGCAAGCACAAGGCCCTGGGTTCAGTCCTCAGCTCAAAAAAAAAAAAAAGACCATTTGTGTTATGTGTCTCTAGAGAACAGCAGAAACAAATATTTAAGAAGACTTGAAATTTTATATGTGATATACCAGAAGGCCTATTTACTCTTTTTTGAGGGACATTTTTCTAGATGATTTGTCCTTTTTCTTCAAATGTCTCATTTGTCCAGTATTCTTCCATTTCCTTAGCTTTCATTCTCCTGAGAGACAAAAACAAAAACTCTTCCCTAACCCTAACTTTGGGGAGTTTCCCTTTTGCCAAGTTATATCTGATTAAATGAAAATCATTTGTTAGTGGTATAAGTTAGCTCAAATTGAATGATCATGCTGGTTAACAAACCATCACCTCTTCTAATTAAGAGATCTCTCTTGTTCAAATCAAATCTTTATAAATTTTGAAGGTATCCATAGCTTTTCTGCTCATGTAGAAAAAAAAACTCATACCCAATGTAATACATAGCCTGGTTTCCATCTCAGTTCAGCACATCCATAAAGCATATAGGCTGATATAATTCTGTAGCTTCTTCTATTATCCAATGTCTCTCTGTAGCTATTGTTCCTTTCTCATTATAATTGAGAAAATTCAAAGTTAATAGAGTATTATGTAATCTATACTTAGGAATGTGTTTATTTAGCATATCCTTTAGAGTTCAATTTGATCTTTCTATAAATGTTTGGTCTGTAGGATTATGTGGTATACCTGCAATATGCTTTATATTGTAATAAGAAAAAAATCATTTTACTTTACCAGAGATATATGCTAGAGCATTGTCATTGTTAATTTGTACAGGTATATCCATGATGGCCATAACTTCGAACAAATGCGTGATTATAGAATCAGCTTTTTCAGAACTCAGTGCAGTTGCCTATTGAAATCCTGAATAGAAATCAGTGGTGTGGTGTACACACTTAAATTTTCCAAGTTCGGCAAAATGAAACATATCCATTTGCCAGATTTTGTTCCTTCTGTATAACCTTCGGGTTACATCCTGCTGGTAGTAGAGTTTGATTGTAAAAAGAACAAGTAGGACATTTCCTTATAATTTCCTTGGCTTGTTGCCAGGTTATGGAAGCATCCATTTTTAAACCTTTATTATTGACATGATATTTTTATGAAAATATGAGGACTCCAACACGTTTCCAACAATAGTTTATCTATCTCATCATTTCCTTGTGCTAGATGTCCTGGCAGACCTGTATGGGATCAGATATGAGTTATATGAGATGCTTCCTATTCCTGATTATACCTTGTAATTGAATAAATAACAAAATTAATTCTGACTCATGAAGAATAAATTCTTCATTCTCAATATGCAAGACCACTCTTTCAGTGTACTGAGAGTCAGTAAATATGTTGAGAGATTCCAAAAAAAATCATTAATACCATCAGAATAAGATATGATTCTGATTTTTGAACTGAATTATAATGACTTTGAACCACTTTACTTAAAATTCTGATTTTTAACTTGTCTTTCCTTGTTTGTTTGCATCTGTATAAAATGTATGGGCTCCAGATATAAGTGTTTCCCAAACAACACTATGCAGAATTTAAACAGCTCTTTTTTAAGTCAAATTCTATCATTTTTGGGATATAATCTCCTTAAAAATACTGCAAGTTCTTTGCCAGGTTTCACTTTATGCCAATAATTTTTCAATGTCATCCATAGTTAAAAGTACTACAATTTCTGCTGGGTCTATTATTGCTAATTGACAAAGTATCAATTTCCTTTTAAAATCAACTTAGAGATCTTTTACACAGAAGTTTTTTTTTTTACTCTGTTTATTTGGTAGAAATATCCATTCCAATAGCTTCCCTCTGCCTTGAAATTCCTATAGGAGAATGCTTAGAGGGTAAAATAACCAAAATGCAATCAAGCTTTATATCTACACAATCCACATGTGCATCTTGTATTTTTTTTCCAACAAAGCCAATTCTCTCTCAGCATCATCTGATAATTCTCTAGGACTATTTACATCCTTGTCACCCACTAAGGTTATGAACAAATTACTTACTTCATTATTTTTTACCCCAATAGCAGTGCATAGATAGGAAATGTCTCCAAATAATTTTTGATTGTCATTAAGAGTCCATAATCAGTCTCAACTAATTTGCAACTTGTAAGGTTTTGTAAGGTACTAGGTTTTGAAATCTCTTTCATGAATGCAGTTTAACCACATGTTGACTCTTTTTCCAGAAACAACAGATTTTCTCTGGTAAGCAAAGTCATTGTTGTGCTCCCATTCATATACACAGTAGAAATCAACTCACATCTGTTCCCAGCAAATACAGTACATTGGATTAAGAGAAGCCACTGTTCTTATCAAGTTCCTGAGCAGAGTTGAAAAAGATATGGCCTGTGCTTCTAGGAAGCACAGTGGTTTTCTTCTGAGCATGCTCACTGTTCTAGTGTCACTGCTAATACAGTAAAGATAAGAGAGCTTCTTTCTTCAAAGCAATGTGTTTCTTGGGAGGGACCACAGTGTTGAATTCTCTTTCATAAACACATTTTAATCACATGTTGCCTCTTGTTGTAGAAACAACAGTACTTCTCTGGTAACCAACATCACTGTTGTGCTTGTTAGTTATTTGCACTGTTACCCTGCAAGGAAACGTCACAAAACACGACAGAATCCACTAATAAGAGTTTATTCAGAAAAAAGGGATAGTGAGTGCCCATACGGGGAAACACATGTGTGAAGAAGGTTAGATCAGAGTTATGGCGGCTTTTTATAAAGGCGGGGCATGTACAGGTAGTCATAGATGACGTAGGCATGCTGCATGCTTGCGTGGCTACGTGACATCACGGACCCTGGTCACACGAGACGCCTTGACCCGGAAATGGCTATCTTGACCTGGAATTGGCCAGGTGGATGTGTCCGGGTTGCCAGGTGTCCTGGTTACGAGACGCCCTGACCCAGAAAGGGCTATCCTGACCCGGACCTGGCTAGGCGGAAGTGTCCGCTGGGCATATGCAAACACGCCCGACCCTTCATTCCCGACTCTTTTCCTTTTAAAAAAGAAAAAATGGGGTTAACTGGGTATGGGGGCGACATTTCTCTCAAAGACTGCTTCCAGCTGAACAGTGGGCATTGGTTAGCTCTTGGGGGGATGGGAGGATATCCTGTGGAGTCCTGGGATGATGGTGGGGAGATCCTGGAATGACGTTCCACCGTCCCCTTGTTCTGCAGCTGCTGGAAACCTTCCATGATGTGGCTGGGAGCCTTCCGTTTGACGAGATATTGTTGACAGAAAAGCGTAGAGAAAAAGAATCATTATTATTTTATTTTTGGAGTTGGCATTTATCTGAGGTAGATCTAGCCTGTCCAGATGGAGACATATAACATTTATTTGAGGTAGATCTGGCCTGCCCAGATGGAGACATATAACATTTATCTGAGGTAGATCTGGCCTTAGTACTCTGCTTAATTTTTATCTGAGACAAGCCTCATTAGAGGTAGTTTATTTAAGGCACCTGTTTTCCTTATTAGGTTAGCATTTAGGAAACGCAGTTGATCAGTTACTGAGTGTTGAACAATGATAGATTGTTGTATTATATTTTTCCTTACCGCCTGGATATTTTGATGGTCCTTTTTGCCTCCAGCTCTGTGTGGCCCTGGTTGGGAAATGAGGGTGGGGGGTAATACCTTATTCCTCTGGAATTGGTGACAAGGCAGTGGATCCTGATGTCCTCTGGAGCTTGAGAGTGAGAGGCCCTGTTTGTTTTACTGTATATGAAGAGAGATTTTTCTGGGATGGAGGTGAGATAAAAGGTTTTAGATGAGACAGGTGGACCCAATGAGGAAAGCCCTCGAGTTTAGCAGCTGTAGGAGTCACAAGAATTACCTTGAAGGGTCCCTGCCACTTAGGGGAAAGGGGTGATATACCTGGCAGGATCTTGTAGCTGGATAATAACAGGCTGATGGTGCCTAGCAATAGAAGGGTTTTGGGTATCCCAAACTTTTGGGTCTACCTGAGAGGCTGGCAAGGGAAAAAGAGTCAGTGGCTAGGAGAAGGAGGAGAGGAACTGCTGGCACATCTGGAATAAGGCCTCAGCTCCTGGGGGATGTGTGGGGCAAAGGAAATGGATGCTCTTGCCTTAGCTAGTAAATCCCTCCCCATTAAAGGTACAGGGCAGCTTGGCACCACTAGGAATGTGTGTGTGAGAGGGATGCCTCTAAAAATACAATTAAGTGGTGGTGTCTGATGAGGCAAGTAAGGCTGTCCCCCAACCCCGACTATTGGGAGTTTAGCTGGAAAAGTGGGTCCCCAAAACTCTCTCAGGACAGAATAAGTAGCTCCAGTGTCCAAAAGGAACGAGATGGGGTGCCCATTAACTCTTATAATTACCCGTGGTTCCCTGTGAAATGGGAGTGGCTGGGGTGGAAACCAGGCAGCATCAGTCCTCACTGTAGGCCAAACCTAAAAAGTCAGCCGGGGGCTGGTCTTCGTCTGGTGTTCCTATGTCGCTTGGGACAATAGGACAGTCAGCTGACCAGTGACCCTTTTGGCCACACTTTGGGCAAGGCTTTGTTGGTGCCTTTCGTTGGCCGGTGGTGCAAGCCCGGGCTCAGTGGCCTTCCTTCCTGCACTTGAAACAGGGACCAGACGGCTTTTGGGGAGCCAATCGGATGCCTGCCAGCATCTGGTAGTGTTTTCTTTGGGCTTTCTCATCTCTACCATGGTACACCTTAAATGCTATCACCAGCATATCTGCCTGTGGAGTTAGAGGGCTGTTCTCCAAGCGTTTAAGTTTATCCCTAATGTCAGGGAAGCTCTGTGAGACAAAGTGAGTCTTTAGTAGCTGCCTGCCCTCAGGGCTTTCTGGGTCTAAGCTGGTGAACTGAAGTAGAGCCTTGGTGAGCCGCTCTAAGAAGTGAGAAGGATTTTAGTCCTTATCTTGAATTACCATTTTTAATTTTTCATAATTAACTGGCTTTAGAGCAGTCTTACAGAGGCCTGTCAGGAGACAGGTAATAAACCTATCTCTGGCTAGACAGCCACCCTGGGTATTGTAGTCCCAGTGTGGCTCTTGGTCAGGAACCGCCTCAGCTCCTGGGGGATGTGAGAGGTTAGTCTGATGAATTTCGTCTGCATGGGTCCTGGCCTGCTCCCAAACCCACCTGCGCTCCTCAGGAAGTAAATTATTAGAAAGTATCATGAATATATCATGAAAGGTGAGACTATAAGATTGAGTTATATATTGATACTGTTTAATAAAGGAAGCAGAATTAGAAGTATAAGAACCCAGCTTACTTTCTATCTGAGAGAGTTCTGCTAGCAAGAATGGAGCATGAACTTTTATTAGCCCATCCATGCTGGCTACCTCTCGCAAAGGGAGAACAGTGGAAGGGTTTGGATGGCTGGAGTCAGGTAATTTAGCAGTTCGAGAGTGGGTGGTAGGAGGAGTGAAGGTCGGAGCTGGGGCAGGGCCTTTAGAAATGACCACTGCCGAGGAAGAAGCAGCTTTTGCCGAAGGAAGATCGGCTTTAGAAGGAGAAGAGTCCGAAGGAGGACCTGAAGGAGCAGTTGCTCTAGGAGCAGGAGCTGGAGGTCTAGCAGGTCGGACAGGTGGAGTTTCGTTAGCAGGATCTAGAGTTAGAGATTCCGGAGTCAGAGAATCCTCCGGTTTAGGCATAGCTAAGAGCACATGAGCAGGAGAGATGGAATCCAGAAGAGACGGTTTAGCACTTACATAGAAGAAGCCTATTATATAGGGCAACTCTTTCCATTTGCCTGCACGCTGACAAAAATTAGATAACTCCCGTAAAATATCGGGATCTAGAGAGCCATTAGGTGGCCATTTTTTGTTGTCTTCTAAGGGATATGTGGGCCATCTCTTAGTACAGAGACGGATCAGCTTAGGAGTATTTATGTAAGGCATTAAGGTGAGAGGTTTTAATGCTTCAAGAAGACAGCCTAACGGAGAAGAAGAACTAATAGATTTGGAAGCCTTGTTTCCCATGTCTGCAGTGGAGAGGCAGAAAATAAAAAATAAAAATAAAAAAAAAACGTGATCTAGAGCCAAGGCCCCAGGTGTCCCCAAGGTCAAGGGCAGATGCCGGGCACAGGCTGCTTTTTGGCTCATCAACCACAAAAGTGGGGGCCCCAGCCATGTGAGAAAAGGATTCCCCGGGAATCCAGATAGCGTGTGCCGCTTCGTCAAGCAGATAAACATGTCGGCCTCACGTGGCCCCCAGGATGCACCCAATGGCAGTGGTCCCAATGCAAGAAATATCTCAGGCTGCAGACATGGGAGAAGGCTAGAATGTAGGCCTGCAATGGGGCCGACTGTAGCCGATGAAGACCATGGCGTGGGGTTCCCCCGGTCTCAAGAATGCTCATGAGACACTGGGTGCTCAACGGTCATTCTCAGAGATTCAGGAGACGGTTTACACTGGCCAAAATGTGGGGGACTCACCAATCGGAGAAAGTGGTGTGGCATGAAAGTTACCACGCCCAGGCAGATGGAAAGCGGTCTGTCACGTCTGGAGTAGTTTTGCACAGCAATCCTGGTTCACGAGTTTCCAGGCGCAGGGCACCTGGAAGCACCTGCTCGGTTTTGGCACCAAAATGTTAGTTATTTGCACTGTTACCCTGCAAGGAAACATCACGAAACATGACAGAATCCACTAATAAGAGTTTATTCAGAAGAAAGGGATAGTGAGTGCCCGTACGGGGAGACACGTGTGTGAAGAAGGTTAGATCAGAGTTATGGCGGCTTTTTATAAAGGCGGGGCATGTACAGGTAGTCATAGATGATGTAGGCACGCTGCATGCTTGCGTGGCTACGTGACATCATGGACCCTGGTCACGCGAGACGCCTTGACCTGGAAATGGCTATCTTGACTGGAATTGGCCAGGCGGATGTGTCCAGGTTGCCAGGCATCCTGGTTACGAGACACCCTGACCCGGAAATGGCTATCCTGACCTGGACCTGGCTAGGTGGAAGTGTCCGCTGGGCATATGCAAACACGCCCGACCCTTCAGTGCTCCCATTCATATACACAGTGGAAATAAATTTTGTGTCTGTTCCCAGCAAGTACAGTGCATTATATGTAAAGAGAAGCCACTGTTATTATCAAGTTCCTGACAAGAGTAGAAAGTGATATAGCCTGTGTTTCTTCGAAGCACAGTGCTTCACTTCTGAGCAAGCTCACTGTTCTAGGAGTACTACAAATACAGTAAAGATAAGAGAGCTTCTTTCTTGAAAATATAGTGTGTTTCTTGTAAGGGAACTGTGTTTTGAATTCCCTTTCATAAACATAGCTTATCCACATGTTGCCTTTGTCCTAGAAACAACAGTTCTTTTCTGGTAAGCAAAGTCACTGTTGTGCTCCCACTGATATACACAGTGAAAACTCAACTCATGTTTGTTCCCAGCAAGTACAATGCATTGGACAAAAGAGAAGCCACTGTTCTTATCAAGTTCCTGAGGAGAATTGAAACAGATATCACCTGTGTATTTAGGAAGCACAGTGCTTTTCTTCTGAGCAAGCTCACTGTTCTAGTAGCATTGGGAACATAGTAAAGAGAAGAGTGCTACTTTCTCAAAAACAAAGTATGTTTCTTGTGAGGGAACTGAGTTGCCTCATTTCCCGGAAACAACAGTTCTTCTCTGGTGTGCAAAGTCATTGTTGTGCTTCCTTTCATATTCACAGTGGAAATCAACTTGTGTCTGTTCTCAGCAAGTACAGTGCATTGAAAATAAGAGAAGCCAATGTTCTTATCAAGTTTCTGAGCAGAGTTGAAAGAATTTTCATCTGTGTTCCTAGGAAGCACAATGCTTTTCTTTTGAGCAAGCTCATTGTTCTAGTGTCACTGCTAATAGAGTAAAGAGAAGAGTGTTTCTTTCTCAAAAACAAAGATTGTTTCTTGTAAGAGAACTTGGTGTTGAATTCCCTTACATAAACACATTTTAATCACATGTTGTCTCTAGATCTAGACACACAACAATTCTTTTCTGGTAATCATGTCACTGTTGCACTCCCATTTATAATCCCAGTGGAAATACAACTCACATCTGTTCCCAAGAAGTACAGTGCATTGGATGTAAGAAAAACCACTGTTCTTATCAATTTCCTGAGCAGAGATGACAGAGATATTGCCTGTGTTTCTAGAAAGGACAGTGCATTTCTTCTGAACAATCTCATTGTTCTAGTCCCATTGGTAACACAGTAAAAAGAAGAGTGCTTCTTTCTCAAAAACAAAGTATGTTCCTTGTTAGGGAACTCAGTGTTAAATAGCTTCTAATAAATTCAGTTTAACCACATGCTGCCTCTTGTCTAAGAAACAACAGTTCTTTTCTGTCAGGCAAAGTCACTGTTGTCCTCACATTAATATACACAGTGGAAATACAAGTAGCATCTCTTCAACTAGCAAGGTCAGAGCATTTGATGTACATGAAGCCACTGTTCATTTCAAGTTCCAGAGCTGAGTTGACAGAGATATCCCCTGATTTTATGGAGACACAATGCTTTGCTTCTGAGTACTATCACTGTTTTAGTCTCATTGGTAACATGGTAAAAAGAAGAGTGTGTCTTTCTTGAAAACAAAGTGTGCTTCTTGTAAGGGAACTCGATGTTGAATTCCCTTTCATAAGTGCAGTTTAATCACATGTTATCCATTGTTCTAGAAACAACAGTTCTTCTCTGCTAGGCAAAGTCTCTTTTGTCCTTCCTTTCATATGCACAGTGGAAATACAACTCGCATCTTTTTCCATCAAGTACAGTGCATTGGATGTAAGAGAAGATGAGATGTTCTTATCAGGTTCCTGAGCAGAGTTGAAAGAGATATTACCTGTGTTTCTAGGAACCACGTGCTTTTCTTCTGAGTAAGCTGTCTATTCTAGTCATATTGGAAACACAGTAAAGAGAAGAGTTAGAGAACTCAGTGTTAAATAGCTTCTAATAAATTCAGTTTAACCACATGTTGCCCCTTATCCTAGAAACAACAGTTCTCTGGTAAGCAAAGTCAGATGAGTGCTTTGTAGCTGGAGTTATATCCATTCCCGCCCAGGCCCACAGTCACTCAGACCCAAATAAACACACAAACACTTATATTATTTAAACTGTTTGGCCTAATGGCTCAGGCTTCTTGCAATCTAGTTCTTGTATCTTAAATTACCTCATTTCTATTAATCTATAAGTTGTCACATGGTTTGTGTCTTACCGTTACTTTACATTTTATTTCTCATGGCAGCAACAGCTGGCAGCATCTCTTGACTCAGCCTTCTACTTCCCAGAATTCTCCTCTCTCTTTGTCCTGCCTATACTTCCTGCCTGGCTACTGGCCAATCAGCACTTTAGTTATTAACCAATCAGAGCAAAACATTCACAGCATACAGATATCCACAGCACTTTCCCTTTTCTTTTTCTTTTTAAAAAGGAAGGTTTTAAACCATGGTGGTCTGATAGTACACAGGGGGTTATTCCAATTGTTTTTGTATCTGTTGAGATTTGCTTTGTGGCCAAGTATGTGGTCGATTTTAGAGAAGGTTCCATGGGGTGCTGAGAAGAAGGTATATTCTTTTTTTTAGGATGGAATGTTCTGTAGATATCAATTAAGTCCATTTGAGTCATGACATCAGTTAAGTCCTTTATTTCTCTATTAAGTTTCAATTTGGGAGATCTGTCCAGTGGTGAAAGTGGGGTGTTGAGGTCTCCCACTATTAATGTGTGGGATTTTATATGAGATTTAAGCTTTAGTAATGTTTCTTTTACATATGTGGGTGCCCTTGTGTTTGGGGCATAAATGTTCAGAATTGAAACTTCATCTTGGTGGATCTTTCCTGTGATGAGTATGTAATGCCCTTCTTGATCTCTTTTGATTGAATTTAGTTTGAAGTCTATTTTGCTGGATATCAGGATGGCTACACCCACTTGTTTCTTAAGACCATTTGATTGGAAAGTCTTTTCCCAGCCTTTTATTCTTAGGTAGTGTCTATCTTTGATTTTGAGATGTGTTTCCTGTATGCAGCAGAAAGATGGGTCCTGCTTTTGTATCCATTCTGTAAGCCTATGTTTAACATAGTAAAATTACATAGAACAATTAGCAAGCCAAAATTACAGTTTCAGTATCTATTCTATTTATAATATCTAGTCTATTTGTATTTGGCGAAATTAAAGAAGATATCCTATCTATCTTATATTTGTAAGTCTAAGGTTTCATGTCTAACTTATCTTGTATCATAACTAAGAAAATTATAACTATCTAGTGATCAACTACATCAAAGACCTCAGAAGGATGTAATAGTACCTGAGAAATGGGAGGACATAAGCAACTTTTGGGAGTCTTGCAAGCGAAGACAGAGACATCTGGCAGCCTGGACAGTCATCCAAAGGTCCTCTGTAAAGTTGGGGCATCTATCTTCAGCTCACAGGCCTAGAGTCTCTCAGTCACTTTTCTCTGTGTCTTGTAGAATGTGTGGCAGTTTCCTCTGTGAAGCAGGAACCTGAAGAACCATTTTGCCAAGCAAAGTTCAGTGGTCACCTTCCTATGGGTCCTGCATTTCCAGTCAATCAAGCCGTCCAGGCCAGAACAGTTTCTTGACCAAATGGCTATTTTTGCCAAGAAGAAGTTAAACTCCATATAGAGTGTCTTTGATGCCCACATTCCTCTCTGAAGTAAATCAGTGCTGCCAGAAACAGACATGTCTCACTGTCCAGAAAGTCTAAATTTTTAAAACATTTTAAATGCGATATTCTGTAGGTCTTTGAAGTGTTTGAAGATTACCTACCTAATTGAATTATACTATGTATACCTAGAAAATGTAACATGACTATAAATTTGACTAATAGTAGACTAATTTTTAATCTGTATTTTTTAAATTGTTCATTACATTCTAAATGAATTAAATAAACATAATACCTCAAACAAGTGTAGAAATATATATACAGTATAAACAAAATTAAGTTTAAACTTTTATCAATAAACTCAAATTCATAGCAATGTAAAACATTTCTAAACAAGTTATTCTCTAAAAGTAGGTTCATTAATCTACCCTTTCATCCTACCACATCTACACTATCCGCTTTTCTTCTGTAGAAAGAGATCGCATTTATAATCACCCTGCTTTAAATAAAAATATTGGTTTTTCTCTGTCCCACACCAGAGGGCTCTTCTGATAGGGGACAGAAAAATCTCTCAACATTTTTTTTTTTAGCAAATATGCTTGGGTTTAGAGAAGGAGCCAATTCCATCTCCAAATCCAGCTTGGTATATTTGAGAATTTGGGCATAGCTTCTCATACTACTTCCTGCTAGATGAGGGTGCTGTATTCTTATGGAGACATAGAGAAAATTTTAGGATTATGGAGAAGTCCATGAGGGTGTATTGTCTGTCCAATTGCATTGAAACCCTTCTGGATGTTGGATCATCTGGGCCATGTTGTCATTGGAGACCTTTCAGAGGGTCTTGGATGGTCAAACCTGATATATCTTAATCTGGAAAAAAAAACCATACCCTCTTGCTTTCTGTGGAAACAAAAAGAGTCTCCTTTCCAAAGCAACATATTCTTACATACAAAATTTGAAGTCAAGGTACCTTTAAAATATACATATTGGTTTAACTGAGCGGTCTTTACAATCAAATGTTTTCTGCAGTTAAAAATCCCAAAGACAACACAATCCAGATTTTTTGTGTGATATTCATCTTTGCATAGCTTATTTTTTACATTACTTTTACTTTCTCTTTAAAGACTTTGTTTTTTAAAACTGTTTCTTTTATATAACTGTATATATTACTTTTTTTCCTTTCAAGCCTACATACATTTAACACATGTTGTAAACCATTTAGAGGTTTCTCCCATCTAATCTGTCTTGTGAATCTATTGCTTTAAACTGCAGCATTTCCACCCACCTCAGCTTTCCAACACGGCGGAACTATGTTTACAGCTAGCTCTGGGAACCATGCTCCCACGGACTCTGGGAAGCAATGGGTCTATGCTTCCGTCAAAGAAGCATGTAGCCCAGAAACCTTTTTTTTTTTATCTAGGAAAAAACTATATCCACCACACAGCATACTGCATAGCTTGGAGACACCTCTGTGTAACATGACTTAGGTCAAGCCCGTATGCCACAAACCTGCCATAGAGTAACTCAAGCCCGCAGGCTGCAGTTAACTTGAGAGAGACAACTAGGAAGCTCTTTTTATCTCTGTTTTAGAATTGTTTTTTAAGTATCAGGTTTTAGGTGGAAACTTGAGCCACTGGGCTCCATTTGAAGCTGGAGATTTCTCCAGTACCGCTCGGGCAAAAGTTGCTCAGACTCAAGTAAACACACAGAGACTTATATAAATTATAAACAGTATGGAGGTGGCAGGCTTCTTGCTATCTAGTCCTTATATCTTAAATTAACCCATTTCTATTAATCTGTGAGTTGCCATGTGGCTTGTAGCTTACTGGTACTTTACATCTTACATCTCATGGTAGCGGCAGCTGGCAGCATCTCTTGACTCAGCCTTCTACCTCCAAATTCTCCTCCCTCTTTGGCCCACCTATACTTCCAGCCTGGATACTGGCCAATCTGTACTTTATTTATTAACCAATCAGAGCAACACACTCACAGCATACAGATATATACAACAAAACAGTAAATAGAAGACTACTTCTTTCTTGAAAACAAAGTGTTTTTCTTGTAAGGGAACTCGGTATTGAATTCCCATTCATAAACAGAGTTTAAAACCATGTTCTCTTGTCCTACAAACAACAGATCCTTTCTGGTAAACAAAGTCACTGTTGGGTGCCCATTCATATACACAGTGGAAACACAACTCACATCTATTCCCAGCAAGTACAGTGCATTGGATTTAAGAGAAGCTACTGTTCTTATCAGTTTCCTGAACAAAGTTGAAAGAGATACTGTTTGTAGGGAGCACAGTACTTTTGTTATGAGCAAGCTTGCTGTTCTGGTCACATTGGAAACACAGTAAAGAGAAGAGTGCTTGAGTAGCTTGAATTTATTAGTTCATGAAGCCTCTTGTTGTAGTAACAACAGTTCTTCTCTGTCAGACAAAGCTACTGTTGCACTCCCATTCATATACACAGTGGAAATACAAGTAGCATCTCTTCAACCATCAAGTTCAGAGCATTAGATGTAAGTGAAGCCACTGTCCATTTCAAATTCCAGAGCAGAGTTGACAGAGATATCCCCTGATTTTCTAGGAACCACAGTGCTTTGCTTCTATATAATCTCACAGTTTTAGTCTCATTGGTAACAGAGTAAAGAGAAGAGTGTGTCTTTCTCAAAAACAAAGTGTGATCCTTGTAAGGAAACTCGGTGTTGAATTCCCTTTCATAAATGCAGTTTAACCACATGTTGCCCATTGTTCTTGAAACAACAGTTCTTCTCTGGTAAGCAATGTCACTATTGCTGTCCCATTCCTATACACAGTGGAAACACAACTCGTGTCTTTTCCCATCAAGTACAGTGCATTGAATGTAAGAGAAGCCACTATTCTTATGAAATTCCTGAGCAGAGTTGAAAGAGATATTGCCTGTGTTTCAAGGAACCACAGTGCTTTTCTCCCGAGGAAGCTGACTGTTCTACTCACATTAGTAGCACGGTAAAAAGATGAGTACTTTTTTTTGGTCAAAAACAAAGTGTGTTCATTGTAAATGAAACTAGGCATTGAATTCTGTTCCATTAACGCAGTTTAACCACATGTGGCCTCTTTTTCTAGAAACAACAGTACTTCTTTGATAGGCAAAGTCACTGCTGTGCTCCCATTCCTGTACACAATTGGAAATACAGCTAGCGTCTCTTTCCAGCAAGTACAACATGTTGAATGTAAGTGAAACTATTGTTCTTATCAAGTTCCTGAACACATTTTAAAGATATATAGCCTGTATTTCTAAGAAGCATAGTTCTTTTCTTTTAGTAAGCTCACTATTCTATTTGCATAGGTAACAAAGTAAGGAGAAGAGTGATTCTTTCTTGAAAACAAAGTGTGTTCACTATAAAAGAACTCAGTGTTGAATTCCCTTTCATAAATGCAATTTAACGACATATTGCCTATTCTCCTGAAAACAACAGTTCTTCTCTGGTAAGCAAAATCACTTTTGAGCTCCTATTCATATACACAGTGAAAAAACAAACTGTGTCTCTTCCCAGCAAGTACAGTGCACTGGATGTGAGAGAAGCCTATATTTTTTTATCAAGATCCTGAGCAGGGTTGAACAAGATATTGCCTGTGTTTCTAAGAAGCACAGTGCTTTTCTTCTGAGCAAGCTCACTGTTGTAGTCCCATTGGTAACACAATAAAGAAAAGAGTGCTTCTCTCACACAAAAAAGTGTGTTCCTTGTAAGGAAACTGGGTGATGAATTCCTTTTCATAAATGCATTTTAACCACAACTTGTCTCTTGTCCTAGAAAAACAGTTCTTCCCTGGTAGATACAATCACTGTTGCGCTCTCATTCGTATACATAGTAGAAATAAAACGCGTGTCTGTTTCCAGCAAGTACAGTTTGTTGGTTATAAGAGAAGCAACTGTTCTTATTAAGTTCCTAAGAAGAGTTGAGAGAAATATCACCTCTGTTTCCAGGACATACAATGCTTTTCTTCTGAGCAATCTCACTGTTCCTGTTGCATTGATAACACAGTAAACAGAAGAGTGCTTCTTTCTCAAAAACAAAGATTGTTCTGCAGGAGGGAACTCAGTGTTGAATTCCCTTTCATAAATGTAGTTTAACCACAGGTTACCTCTTGTTCTAGAAACAACAGCTTTTCTCCCATAGGCATTATTATTGTCCACATGGAATTATTGTTGTTGTGGGGTTCCATCTTCTTCCTAGAGACTTCAGTTGATGCTAGCCATGGCCGTGATTTCCTGCAGAAAACTGATGAGACTCAAACACAAAGACATATATAGGCAGCTAATTGAAGCCTTTTTTCTACAGTTAGTTAGTATTCTATATGACCATTAATATCTTAGCAAAGGTTAAATATATATATATATGTATATCTTGTAAATTTTTATATATAATTCATACTGAAAGAAAAGTTTAAATAATCAGAGTAGAATCAAAGAACTGAGATTAGTAGTAATAGAATCGTCCCTTAATTTTTTTCTCCTGTCCCATATCAGAAGATGGCTCTTTCTTCTGGCATGATACAGGGAGTTTGCATTTTCCTTTTAACAACATGCTTGGGTTTAAAGGAAAGAGCCATTCTCCAACTCCAAAGCCAGCTTTAAATTTTAATTGAACTATAACTCCAAGAAGACCAATAGTGTTGAATGTCTTTAGAGAAGAGCAGAAACAAACATTTAGGAAGACTTATGAAATTTTATAGGCCATTTTACTCTTTTTCTTGGGGCATTTTTTCTAGATGATTTGTCCTTTTTCTTCAGATGTCTCATTTGTCCAGTGTTCTTCAGATTCCTTAGCCTTCATTCTCCTAAAAGACAAAAACAAAAACCTTTCCCCAAAACTAATTTGGGGGAGCTTTCCTTTTTGCAAGTTATATCTGTTTAAATGAAAAGGCATGTGTTAATGGTATACGTTAGTTTAAATTGGATGATCATATTGGTTGATGAAATATCACCTCTTCTAATTAAGAGGTCTCTCTTGTTCAAATCAAACCTTTATCAATTTTGATGGTATCCACAGCTTATCTTCTCCTGTAGAAACAAAAGCAAAACCTCGTCCCCAACGTAACACATATCCTGGTTTCCATTCTGAGCTAGCACATCCTGAAAGTATATAGGCTGATTTAATTCTGTAGTTTTTTTCTATTATCCAATGTCTCTCTGCAGCTGTTGTTCCTTTCTCATTAGCATTGAGAAAATTCAAAGTTAATAGAGCATCATGCAGTCTATTTCTGTGGGTTTTTTGTTACCCCTTTCTGCTTATTTAGCATATCCTTTAGAGTTCAATTTGATCTTTCCATAACTGCTTGGCCTGTAGGATTATGTGATATACCTGTAATGTGCTTTATATTGTAATAAGCAAAAAACTGTTTCATTTTTTTCTTTTTTTTCTTAATTTTTTTTAATTTTGAGAAGTTCCAGGGGGATCTGACACCCTTTTCTGGCCTCCTTGGGCACCAGGCACACATGTGGTACATATACATACACCGGCAAAAGAGCCATACACATTAAAAAGAAATTAAAGTAATAAAAAAATTAAAAACAAAGTCCAGAGTACCCAGAGGTCTGCAGAAATCAACACAGAAAGGACACTTAAAGTGAGAAAAATTACATCAGAATCAATGGATTGCTTGGCAATCATACTTAAAAAACAACACTTCATTGAGGAGTAGAAAAATGCATGGGAAGGACTATACTTTTTGACTCTGCTTGGGCTGGGTACCAGTCACTTTCTCATCTGGAGCATCACATAAGCACTCAAGTGCTAGTAATGCTCAGGAGTTTCTTCCATGAGCTCTGCTGAGCAACTACTAGAAATGGCAATCTACTTATGACAAATCTCAGATTGCTGATCTCAATCTACTACCTTCTACCATAGGCTTCAGGAATAACCCGATTCTGTCAAAACTTTCATTTTAACAGGGACTGGAGCATTGTCAGTTATTTGTGCAAGTATACCCATGATGGCCATAACTTCCAGCAAATGAGTGATTACAGAATCAGCTTTTTCAGAACTCAAAGCAGTTGCCCATTGAAATCCTGAATAAGTATCAATGGTATGGTGTACATATTTCAATTTTCCAAATTCTGGAAAGTGAAACACATCCATCTGCCAGATTTCATTCCTCTGTGTACCCTTTGGGTTACATCCTGCTGGTAATGGCACCTGATTGTTAAAGGAACAAGTAGGACATTTCTTTATATTTCTTTGGCTTGTTGCCAGGTTATGGAAAAATCCTTTTTTAAACCTGTACTATTGACATAATGTTTTTTATGAAATTCTGAGGCCTCCAGCACATTTGCTATTTAATCCTAGTTTATCAATCTCATCATTGCCTTGTGCTAGAGGGCCTGGCAGACCTATATGGGATCGGATGTGAGTTATATATAAAGGATGACTACTTTTCCTGATTATATCTTGTAATTGAATAAATAGTGAAGTTAAATCTGACTCATCAGGGATAAATTCTGCAGTCTCAATATGTAATACTACTCTTTCAGCATACTGAGAGTCAGTAACTATAATGAGAGGTTCTGAAAAATCCATTAATACCAATAGAATAGCATACAATTCTGATTTTTCAACTGAATTAAAAAGACTTTGAACCACTTTACTTAAATTTTCTGATTTGTAACCTGCCTTTCCTTGTTTGTTTTCATGTGTATAAAATGTACAAACTCCAGATACGGGTTTTTCCCATATAATTCGAGGCAAAATCCAATCAGCTCTCTTTATAAGATCAATTCTATCACTTTGGGGATATTTGCTGTTAATCTCTCCCAAAAAATTACTGCAAGCTCTTTGCCAAGGTTCACTTTCTGCTCATAATTTTTCAATGTCTTCCTTAGTTAAAGGTATGCCAATTTCTGCTGGGTCTATTCCTGCTAATTGATGAAGTCTGAATTTTCCTTTCAAAATCAAGTCAGAGATTTTTTTCCACATATGTTTTTAATTTTTTATTTTGTTTATTTAGTAAAAATACCCATTCCAATATAATATCTTCCCTCTGCATTAAAATTCCTGTAGGAGAATGCCTAGAGGGTAAAATAACTAAAATGCAATCCAGTTTTGGATCCAAACAATCCACGTGTCCTTCATGTACTTTCTTTTCTACCAAGGTCAATTCTTTCTTAGCTTCAGGTGATAATTCTCTTGGACTATTTAAATCCTTGTCACCTTCTAAGGTTTTGAACAAATTTTCAGTTCATCAATTTTTACCCCAAAAATAGTTCATATATGAGAAGTATCTCCAAATAATCTTTGAAAGTCATTAAGAGTCTGTAATCGATCTCTCCTAATTTGAACTTTTGGTGTCTAATTTTTTGTAGACCTATTTTATACCCTAAATTATTAATAGAATCTCCTCTTTGTATCTTTTCAGGAGCAATTTATAAACCCCAGCAAGGCAAAATTTTCTTTAGTTTTTCAAACATTCTTTCTAAAGTATATGCATTTGATTCAACTAGTAAAATATCATCCATATAATGATAAATTATAGATTTAGGAAATTTTTTCGTATCACTTCCAATGGCTGTTGTAAAAAATATTGGCACAAGGTTGGGCTATTCAACATTCCCTGTGGGAGGACCCTCCATTGATATCTCTTAACCAGTTGGGAATTATTATAAGTAGACACTGTGAAGGCAAATCTTTCTCTGTCTTTTTCTTGTAAGGGTATTGAAAAGAAACAGTCTTTGAAATAAATAACTATAAGAGGCCATCCTTTAGGTAACAGAGTAGGCAAAGGAATTCTGGACTGTAGAGAGCCCATTGGCTGAATTACTTTGTTAATTGCTCCAAGGTCTGTTACCATTCTCCATTTACCAGATTTCTTTTTAATAACAAATATAGGAGAATTCCAAGGGCTGGTTGATTCTTCAATATGCTGAGCATTTAACTGCTCTTCTACCAGCTCATCTAAAGCCTGGAGTTTCTCTGTTGTTAAAGGCCATTGATGAACCCATACAGGCTTGTCTATTAACCATTTTAAAGGTAGAGCTGTTGGTGTCTTTGGACACCAGTTGTTTGGATCACCAGTTGTTGTGCCCTGTTTTTGTATAATCTAGATGGCTGGTGACCACTCATTAGAATAATACCTTCTAATATTTCTCTCAAAAACATGTGCTAGTTTATGATTTGTTTCTGAGGTTGGAAGGATGTTAATCTGAGTATTCCATTGTTGTAACAGGTCTCAATCCCATAGGTTCTTAACTATGTTAGCCACATATGGTTTTAATTTTCCTCTCTGTCCTTCTGGACCTATACATTCGAGCCATCTTGCACTCTGTTTCACTTGAGATAATGTTCCAATTCCTAACAGCTGAACGTTTACCTCCTGAAGAGACCAAGTTGGATGCCCAAATTCTGGTGCAATTATGGTCATGTCAGCACCTGTGTCTACCAGACCAGACAACAAAACACCATTTATTTTTATTGTTAATTTTGGTCTTTGTTCATTTATAGAAGATTTCCAAATATTTTCTTTATGATTTCTCCTGAATTTTCTGTTTTCTCTGTCTCAGCTGTTTCATCACCCCAAGCAGCCTGGTTTATTCCAATAAGCATTTGGTTATTTAATTGCTCTGAGTAGGGGTTTCCTCTATGACTACAGGAAAGGTCGGAATGGATTTGCTGTGGGGGTCTGCCTGAGGCCCATCTGAGAGTTTCCCAAAGACTGAGGCAAAGTATTCCCTTACCACACCTTCTGCATACTCCAGAAGGAAGGGTCATTCTGTTGCCATTGTTCCTTGAAGAAACATTGTTTCTAGGAATACCATGTTTACAGTCCCTTTTCAAATGTCCTTGCTTTCCATATCCAAAACATCTGACATTCCTCAAACCTCTTGAAATTGCTTCTCCTATCCACATATCATCATGGTCATGAGCCTCAACATTAAATGTGTCTCTAATCCAATCTTCCAAGGGTGCAGATCTTGCCTTTAATGGCCTGATTATTCTCTTGCATGCTGCATTTGCATTCTCAGAAGCCAAAGATTCAATTATTATCTGGCTAACTTCTGAATTCTGGACCATTTACTGCTGAAGTCAGTCTTTGTAAGAAGTCAGTGAAGGATTCTTTTGAGTCCTGTATAACCTTTGTAAATGACTCAGTTTTCTTTCCTGCTTCCTCAATTCTGTCCCATGCATTCAAGGCTGCCATTTGACATATAATTAGGGTTTGGTTATCATATAAACATTGTCTTTGTATTGCAGCATATTGGCCTTCTCCAACAAGCTGATCCTGGGATATTTGTACACCTCTAGCCCTCCACTGACTTTCTATGCTTTTAGCTTCATCTTTGAACCACATATGCCACTGCAGCTGTCCCCCAGGTTCCAGGACAGCATTTACCAGTTCTCGCCAGTTCTGTGGTATAATCTTATTATAAGTTGGCCAGGAGTTTAAATTTGATTTACAAATGGGGAATGCATCCCATAAGATACTATTGCCTCCTTAAACCTTTGTAAATCTAACATTTCAAGGGGAGTCCAAATATACTGTGCATTCACTTGACCAGGTAGCTGCTGTATGGTTACCAGATAAATTAAGGGTGATTGTGCAAAAACAGGCTTTCTTTCTTTAACCTTATAATACAATCCTAAAATAATTTCACCGTTAAATTCTTCTGTCTGAATCTGAATTTCTCTATAATTCATTTTAACAGGTTTTTATAAAGCTTTTATCCTGGCACTTAAATTGACTACCTTTTTAAATAGTAAAATAAGGATATGGAAAGTAATAATGTTCATAATTGGTGTAATGTACATCCCATCAACATTAATCTTCTCACATAGTTGTTGCATTTTCACACTGCCTAAAATTTTATCAAACAAAGTCCAATTTTCTTCTAATGTATACATAATACCCATTTTTTTAATGTGGAAAAATAATTTTTCTCTTTTAAGTAGTTTTTCCCTTTAAAATATCTGATATCTTAATTGACTTACCAAGTCTGCATAGAACAGTAGAAATCAGAGGGAATTTCAAAACAGCTACCTAGCATCCGAGATGGGAATACAAAGACAGAGAGAGAGAGAGAGAGAGAGAGAGAGAGAGAGAGGGAGAGAGAGAGAGAGAGAGAGAGAGAGAGAGAAAGAAAGAAAGAAAGAAAGAAAGAAAGAAAGAAAGAAAGAAAGAAAGAAAGAAAGAAAGAAAGAAAGAAAGAAAGAAAGAAAGAAAGAAAGAAAGAAAGAAAGAAAGAAAGAGAGAGAAAGTGAGCGTAGCCACATGTTCGGGCTAAAAGCTGAAATCTAGCCACAAGTTATCACTTGAGCTAAGTAGAGCCTGGGCTCCAACTTCCTTAAGCTCCGACCATGTGAGTTGGCATTTCAGCCACAAGCATCCCTAGCTGCAATTGCATGTAGCTGCTGCAACTACAGTTGAGTGCAGCCAGACCCATAGCTCTGGCAGGCATGAGTTGTTCGTAGCACTGGCTTTTTTTTTTAAGCCTGAGCCGCTTGAGTTGGCAATCTGGCTGCAAGTAGCTGCAGCTGTGGGTAACTGCTTATAGCTACAGTTGGTCAGGCCTAGGTCCTAGGCCAAGCTGGGCCAAGGCAGGAGCCGGGCTGCCAAGTCGGGGAGCTGGTGGGCCGCCAATGTGAGCCGAGTGGTTTTTAATGAATTCTTACCATGTTGGGCACCCAATGTAGATGTAACATTCTTATTAAATAAGAAACACAGAGCCAAATGCAGAGTTAAAAGCCCAAGAGTTCAGAGCAGTAGCAAAGAGCTGAGACTAAAACTGCCTTCTTACCACCCACTGCTGCTGCTGTCCTTCCCCTGAGAAAAAGACCTACTTCCTGTGTGTCTTTCTTTTTATTGACTTTCTGTTCTGCCTTCTCATTGGATGTAAACCCAACCACATGACCTCCTTGTCACTGCCTGTCTATAAAGAATTCCAGGTCTCTATGGTTGGTATTGAGATTAAAGGCGTGTGTCTCCAAGCTGGTGATGTCCTTGAACACACAGACTCTGCCTGCCATGTAATTGGATTAAAGGTGTGCACCACCACCACCTAGCTTCTGCTATGGCTTGCTATTAGCTCTGACCCCCAGGCAACTTTATTTATTAACATACAAATAAAATCACATTTCAGCACAAATAAAATATCACCATAAATCACATGTTGCCTCTTGTCCTAGATACAACAGTTCTTCTCTGGTAAGCAAGTCACTGTTGTCCTCCCATTCATATACACAGCATAAATGCAACTCATGTCTGTTCCCAGCAAGTACAGTGCATTGGATGTAAGAGTAGCCACTGTTCTTATCAAGTTCCTGAGCAGAGTTGAAAGAGATTTGCCTGTGTTTCTAGGATGCACAGTGCTTTTCTTTTGAGAATTCTCACTGTTCTGGTGGCATTGCTACTACAGTAAGGAGAAGAGTGCTTCTTTCTCGGAAAAAAAGAGGGTTTCCTGAAAGGGAACTGGGTGTGGAATTTCCTTTCATAAATGCAGTTTAACCACATGTAGCCTCTTGTTCTAGAAACAACAGTTCTTCTCTGGTAAGCAAAGTCACTGTAGCACTCCATTCATATACACAGTGAAAATACAATTTATGTCTGTTCCCAGCAAGGGCAGTACATTGATGAAAGAGAAGCCACTATTAGTATAAAGTTCATGAGCAGAGTTGAAAGAGATATCACCTGTTTTTCTATGAAGCACAGTACTTTTCTGCTGAGCAAGCTCACTATTCTAGTCGCATTGGGAACACAGTAAAGAGAAGAGTACTTCTTTCTCAAAAACAAAGTGTGTTTCTTGTAAGGGAACTCAGTGTTCACTTCCCTTTCATAAACTCTTCTCTAGTGGGGCACTGTGGGGAAATTGAGATACTGGGGCAGACAACAGGAACCAAAGGTGGGTGGGTCTGAAGCTTACTGTTACTTCCTGATAAAAGTTCTCCTATGCTCTCGACCCTTTCCAGCCAAAAAACCCAGAGAGAAAAACAAGAAATTTGTTTTTTTTTAACTTTTTTTAAAGACTTGAAAACAAATATTTAAGTTAGTTTTCATCACCAGTTTACAGAAAATTCCTTGAAAATTTTCCAGAGAATTGTAGGTGGGGGTGAGGAGGGCAGGGGCATGTGCATGGTAGGGGGAAAGGACTGTTTCAACTATTTTATTTCACCCACAATTAGGGGGGAGGAAGAGGGGGCTGATTAAACTTAATTCTTATTGTTTTGTAACTTTATAAATTCTAAAACTTTTTTATAATTTTGTAATTTCATCCATTTAAAATTTTAATTTTTAAGAAAATTAATAAATTTTTTAGTTCAGATGTCTCACCGGACCCAGGGGGTCAGACCCATGAGTGTGCTGCATGGGCTACTGGGACAGTGAATCTCCAGGTGGGAGGAGGGGGTAGGAGGAAGTAAAAACAGGAAAAAAATTAAATTAATAAATGTTGGAAAACCAAAAAATTAAAAAAATAAAAGATTCAAGCATAAAGGAAAATAATCCCATGGGGGCATGTAACTGGACATGATGGAGGCTGACGGGAGTGGGGTCCAGCCTGGGCTTCCCTGAAATACCTCCCACATACTTATCTATAATAAATAAGTCATGGGGTCATGGATGGGGTCACATGGCATGCCACCTCCAAGGCCGTTGACCCCCCCACCCCCCACCCCTGCCTCATCCTGCTTGGCCTCCAGGGTGCTTATTGCTGAGTCCTCCCAGGGAGGTCAGGGTGAAAGATCAAGCTGGGTCATGGGGAGGCTTGGCCAGGAAGGAATGGTGAGAGGTCAAGGGTCATCTATGTGGTATGGGCGGGGAAAGAGACTGACATATGTTGGTGGGTGGGGCCTGTGACTGATTGACATATGGTGGGAAGGAAGAGTAACAACACATTTGTTATTGACAACTCTGTGGGCGGGGCCCTGGAAGATTGATTGACAGCCGCCCACTGCACAAAAACAAACCCATTCATATAAACTCCTGAAAACATTCCCCTGTTGGGTGGAGCTGGCAGGAGGTGGGACTTCCTGTTCCCAGATCCTATCACTACCAGACGCCCCACTCCCACACCATCCTGCCCTCCCTAACCGCAGTCTCTATATACATGATTACACTTGTCCACTGTGGCCCGGCCCCCTGATGCCAATGCTGATGTCAGTTCCTATCTGTCACGGGTTTGACCAGCTTCCAGGTATGGGTTGATTGATAGCTGCTGGGGATGGGGCCATGATACTCCACAGGGGCTGGTTATATGAGGCTCCCATGATGCTCTGTTCCCAGGAGGATTTCCACTGGGGCTGGGTATATGAGGAGTCCCATGATGCTTTGTGTTCCAGGATCCAGAAGAAGTGGGGGCGGGTGCTGTCACAGGTCCCACCCAGAATGACCCCACCCCACCTACAATCCCTGCCCCTTCACACTGGTCCCATCTCAAGGCCCAAACCCTGCATGCTTCCTGGTCTAGAGCCTCAGGTCCGCCATGCTTGAGCTCTTGCTGCCATGGACATGAACGTCCTCACCGAAAAGTGCTGCAGACCCTGGGTGACACTGAACCTCCCCATTTGGAGTGGTGAGTAGCCCCTCCTCCCCACCTCCAAGAATAGTCAGAATGAGTCTGAAGAGAAACAGCTTTTGATAGAAGTTATAGGACACATGCTTAAGATGAATGGCATATCAGTCAACTCCAGTCAGTTTACAGGCTTAGATGAGGAAGCAACAAACAATCTTAATTCCATAAGGCCCACTAAAAAATACAAGGAAAGATTTAGGGGACCCCCTAAAGCCACTAATCTTATGAAATTGATTTACAGGCAGATATAGTGGTATTCTATTTGTACTGAAATGTGATTTTATTTGTATGTTAATAAATAAAGTTGCCTAGAGGTCAGAGTTATTAGCAAACCATAGGGAAAGCCAGGGCGGTGGTGGTGCACGCCTTTAATCCCAGCACTTGGTAAGCAGAACTAGGTAGATCTCTGTGCATTGGAGACACACGCCCTTAATCTCAATACCAACCATAGACCTGGAGGTCTGTACAGAGAGGCAGTGATGAGACAGCCACGTAGTTGGGTTTACAACCAATGAGAAGGAAGAACCAGAACTCTTTATAAGTCAAACGCACAGGAAGTAGCTCCTTTTTCGGAGAGGCTTCTTGGCGGAAGAAGCTAGCCAGCAGCACGCGGGTAAGCTCCTAGCTCTGACCTCTTGGGCTTTTATCTTTACCTTGGCTCTGTGTTTCTTATTTAATAAGACGGTTAGTTACATCTACAGGCAGACTATGATAAGTGGCAGAGATTCTAACCCTTCCCATTTAGGGAAAAACATGCTGTTACATCATTCAGGGTCTTACAAGGAGGTAACACAATATTATTACACTACCAGACCTCCTGAGAGTGTAAACCAGCACTAATGAAGTTCACCATGTTCTCGTAGCAGCCACATCCTGCTACAAACAGTTTCTCTTTTCTTTGCTAAGACTAAATTCTCAGGGCTAACTTGAGCTGTAACCTTCTAAATTGCACTGCACTAACTAGGAGCCTCCCTAGATCTGTGGGTTGCAGTCTGATTGTCCTTTGCTTTATACATAGATACATATCTTATTAAATTCTGTGGTTGAGGTTGATAGTCAAGAAATTAACTAAGCAGGTAAATGTAATGCACACAAGCTTGCAAACATGCATTCATTTCCCTGGGAGCCACTTTATTAATGAAGAAAAAACTGCCACAAATTGTTTTTTGAGCAGCATATAGGAGGGGGTGTCTTGTCTCAGCCCACTGAAGCTAACACATTTAGTAGTAACAGAAAGATCAGAAGTCTGGGCTACATTAGTCCCTATCTAAGACAAAAATATAAATAAAAATGAAGAGCCTGTCTTCAATGTAGTGAGAGAGTTGACAGAGCAATATGTGGAAACATGGGCTGACTTAAACCTGTGTGCACTCAGGTCCTGGCTCCCAGAGGATGTAGCAGTTGGGGAGCTGTAAGTCTCTTCTGTTTGATAGACAATCTTGGATTGCCAGCAGCAGGCAGAACCCTCCCTAGCCACTCAGCAGAGCCAATGCCTTAGAGACAATTGCTTTGGTGCCTTTCTACCTGGGAACAAAGGCATGCTGGAATTAAAGGCTTACACCACCATTGCCTGTTGTCAGTGACCAGGGGCCAGGAGCATTGCAGAAAACTGCCACCACTAGGTGTCACCCGAAAACCATCTCGATCGTCAAGGAAACAACACAGATCGCTCACTCATGTGTCTCAAGCACTCCAGCGCTCCAGAGGACTCCCATGCTCATGCAGACAAGGCTCGTGCCTCTCCTGAGTGGCAAAAATGCTGGCTGTCAGTGGTCGCACATAGCAACATAGCAAATATGGCCTGAATTCAGGCCGACAGCCTCAGGATACAAAACCAAAGTATGACAAGAAGCTATGAAAACAGGCGAATCACTCTCTAAAACAGAGAGTGTTTCACATGAAAGAGTGTGACTGACTGTAGCTGGAGAATTTCTCTCTAGCTCCTGCCAAGTCCCACCAGTCCTGGAGCCCACTTATAAAATAAACATGCAGACTCTTACATTATTTAAACTGATTGGCCATTATTAGCTCAGGCCTATCATTGTCTACCTCTTACTCTTACTTTTAGCCCATTTCTATTAATCTATATTTTGCCACGTAGCTCGTGGCTTACTGGTACCTTACATCTTGCTTGTCCTGGCAGCAGCTCCAGCCAGTCTCCTCCGCCTTCCTGTTCCCTCAATTCTCCTCTCTGTTAGTCCTGTCTGTACTTCCTGTCAGTGTTTTACTTATTGACCAATCAGAGCATTTGGCATACAGACCATCCCACAGCAACTGACCATCGATTGGTTGCTCCTCAGAGTATATGGGGCTGCGAGGGGCTGGCTGGAACAACTAGGGGATGGTGACATCCAAACTGTGTGAGGGAGGGAGGGAGGTGGCCAGAGAGGGCAGTTCCATGTGCCTGCCATTTAGGTGGATGTCCTTTTAAAGACATTTCACCACCTGCTTGGGGTTTGGTTTTTGTTGTGGTGTTCCTTGCCACAACCGCTGCCCATCCCCACCCCCACCCCCAGTTCTCAGACTAAATACCGAGTTAGAGCAAATTAAAACAGCACTTGTATATTCTTTCCAGAGATAATACATTATCACAATGTTTTGTTTAAGTCTTTTTGCTTGATTCAGAAAAAAATATCATTTATTTATTCATTCATTTGTTCATTTGTTTGTCTGTCTGTTTTCAGACCAGGATGGCTCCTACTTACTATGTTACTGGAGATGGTCTTCTGATCCTTCTATTTCTTCAAATGCAAGATCTTTAACATAATCCAGGCTGCCCTTGAACTGGCTTCTGCTTTCCCTTGTTCTGTGTTTGTTTTTTCTTTTCTTTTCTTTTTTTCTTTTTTTTTTTAATAAGATTTATTTATTGTGTATGCAGTGCTCTGCCTGCATGTATCCCTGCAGGCCAGAAGAGAGCACCAGATCTCATGACAGATAGTTGTGAGACACCACGTGGTTGCTGGGAATTGAACTCAGGGCCCCTGGAAGAGTAGGCAATGCTCTTAACCCCTGAGCCATCTCTCCAGCCCCTGTGTTTGTTTTTTTCAAAGCTGATTGTATTTATTTGTTCATTCATTCATTCATTCATGCATTCATTCATTCTGTCTGTCTATCTACCTACTTACCTTCCTACCTACCTAGCTTTCTATTTTAAACACAGGATCCTGTGTTTAAATACATACTTAGCCTGCCCTTGAACTACCTTCTGTTTTCCCTTGTTCTGTGTTTGTTTTTTCAAAGTTGATTGTATTTATTTTTTCTGTCTGTCTGTCTCTCTGCCTACCTACCTATCTATCTATTTTAAACACAGGATCTTTCACATAACCCAGGTTGCCCTTGAACTGGCTTCATGCAAGAGTTCAGCTTCAATCTCTCTGAATTGTTCCAGGATAGCCAGGGTTACATTAAAAGATAGATAGATAGATAGATAGATAGATAGATAGATAGATAGATAGA
>CABHPQ010144096.1:413-12622 GCA_902168405.1 Peromyscus aztecus | reverse complement strand
AGATAGATAGATAGATAGATAGATAGATAGATAGATAGATAGATAGATAGATAGATATAGGGGCTGAAGAGATAGCTCAGCTGTGAAGAGCACCAGCTGCTCTCCTGAGGGATATGTGTTCAAATTTCAGCACCCATATGGTAGCTGACAAACACCTGTCACTATAGTTAGAGGGGATCCAAACCACTCTTCTGTCTTCTGTGGGTACCAGGCAGATATGCACATGGTTTGCTTCACTGACAGGCAGGCAGGCAGGCAAGCAAGTAGTCACACACAAAACAAGTCATAAAATCAAGATTGAACAAATGAAGCACCAAGCTGGAGACAGGAGAGATAGTTAGAGCAGACAGAGTGCCTGTTGTACATTCCTGAGAACAAGGATGTCAGGGAAAAGGACAGAATCTCTAATTAATGGAAAAATACAGACCCCCGATAAGACAGGGAACTAGAACATCTTACGGTCAGGTTGCCTAATGATACAACATTGAGTCAGAGCCCTTGACCTTTTCACCCTGTCAACATCCTGCATAAACATCCTACACAAACATCCTGTTAGCTTGCCCCACCCTATGCAGATAACAGCTTCCTGCTCCCCCCCACCCTGCAAGAACTATATAAACCCTCCTGGAGAAAAATAAAGTTGCACCTTGATCAGAATCTTGTCTTGGTGTATTCCTTTGTGTCTCCTGTCCCTATCATTCCATCCTTAGGGTGGTCAAGTTCCTGTTGAAGCCCTGCTGGCTGGGGCAACTGCTGCCCAACGTGGATGAAACCACCTCTTGAGGATCCGGAACGTTGTCTCCCAGAGGAAAGACCAAGGCCTTGGTGAAGTTGTTGGATCCCCCTGAAATCGCCCAGTTCAGGACACGATCCCAGAGGAGAGCGGAGGTGACGCAGGTAAGAAAGTGATGAGCCATGGGACAGGCAACTTCATCACAAGATTTATTCCTTTCTGGCCTAAAAGAGGCCCTCAAGACACGAGGAACTAGGGTAAAGAAAAAAGATCTTAAAGCCTTTTTTGATTATATTATGGACACATGTCCTTGGTTTCCCCAAGGGGGAACCATAGATGAAAAAAGATGGGCATGCCTTGGGGACTGCTTAGATGATTACTATAGGACTTTTGGACTAGAGAAGGTTCCCGTCACCACATTTTCTTACTGGAAGCTTATTAATGACATTCTTAGGGTCTACAAAGATCCCCTGACATACAAGAGGTTATTAATATAGGAAAAAAAATCTTAAAAGAAGCCTTCCACTCCCCCTCTACCTTCCCTAAGACCCCCGAGTGCTTTCTCATCCGCCTTCAGTTTGTCCCTTGGATCATGACCTGCACTCTGTGGAAGAGGAGATGCTCATGACTATTAAACTTAAGAATCCTCAGGAGTTCATCCCACCCATCTTTATCCCTCTGTTAATAATTTTACCTCTAACTCCCCTCTAGACCCCACCAAGGAGGTTTCCCTTGAGAAAGGAGCTGCCCATTACCACAATCCAGACTGCCCCCCCCTGCAAAAATCTCCCCTTAAAACAGGAGTCCTTGGGCCCTTTTAAACCACCTCAAAAATCTCCAGCAGTTCCCCTTTCCGCAATGCCCCCTCCTTGTTTCTCCATCTTCCCACTCGTGCAGGCCTGTTCTTGATGAGTTGCCCCCCCATCCCAGACTCGGCTCACTGCAATGGGCCATCCAGGCTCACAGGGAACATATTGAGCTTTTAAGGAAATTGAAAACTCTTGACAAAGAACTTAAACATCTTGCCCTTGAAGTGGTGGCTCCCAGCTCACTAAAACCATCTCAAAAATCTATTAAATCAAAAATTAAGTCTCAGCCTGTCCTGGCATTTCTCATTACCCGGAGCCAGACTTCTGGGGACTCATCCAAGGTGGTCGCCCAGAGCAGCCCCTCAGAGGGTTTGGAAGACCAAAATGAGGGGGGAGAGGAGGAGGAGGAGGAGCTGTCATCAGAGGACCTCCCGTCAGGACAGACTTATCAAAAATTAAATTTCCGCCTTATTGAAAAGCTGAAATCTGCCTGTGCTCAGTATGGTCCTATGGCTCCTTTTACAATAGCCTTGGTGGAAAACCAGAGCGAACATTGGTTGACCCCTAACAACTGGTACTTCCTTGCCCACTCGGCTCTTTCTGGGGGTCACTTTGTCCTCTGGAAAACAGAATTTACAGAAAATTGTTAAGAAGTTGCTCAAAAAAATATTGAATAGCCGTCCTCAAAAACTTGGATGCTAAAGAAACTTCTCGGCAACTCCTCCTAAGATACAAATGCAGCACAGGCAAAATTCCCCCACACCCGGCCTCCTGGCCCAGAATCAAAACGCTGGGGTCTGGGCCTGGAAACGCCTGCCCCAAAAGGGTTCAGCTATCACCTCATTGGCAAAGATTCGTCAGGGCCCTGATGAACTTTTTAGCGATTTTGTCTCTCGCTTAAATGATGCAGCCGAGAGACTGTTCGGGCTGGGCGAAAACGAAACACTTGGCCTTTGAAAATGCAAACCCTGCCTGCCAGGAAGTCCTCTGCCCTCATAAAAATAGAGCGGACCTGTCTAAATATGTCAGACTCTGTTCTGGTGTTGGCGCTGCCCATGCCATGGGATTAGCAATCAGTGCCGCCCTGAGGGCTTTGCAACAGCCTGGAGCCCACACCTGTTACTTCTACAAACAACCCAGACATTTCGCTAGGGAATGCCCCCAGAAAGGTAACAGCCTCGTGCCCTTAGCCCAACCGGCCCAGGAGGCCGCCTCTATGAGGCCCCTGCCTTCCACTCTATGCACCCGCTGCAACAAGGGCCATCACTGGGCTAGAGAATGCAGGTAAAAAACCAATTATCTTGGTCAACCCCTTCCTCCGCGAGTGCTGAGAAACTTCCAAAGGGGCCAGCCCCTGGCCCCGATGCCTCCACGAGTGCACCCTGGGGCCTTGAGGTCTGCTCACTCCCTACCTCCCCAGCCTCGAAAAATTCTCCCGCCCCAGTTCCCTTCTCCTCCCTGCAAAGAGCAACTCCAGGCAGTGCCAGATTGGACTTGAGTCCTGCTGCCGAAACAGTATTAAACTCCCTTGAAGGGGCTCAGGTCATCCCTACAGGGGTGACAGGACCCTTACCTCCTGATGTTTGCGTGCTTGTCCTTGGCCATGTTTCTTCGGCCCTCTGAGGGGTCCAGGTCTACCCTGGCATAATAGTGATTTCACGGGTGAAATTGAGATTCTGGTCACTGCTGTAAATGGCAGAGTCACGATTCCTCAAGGTACGCACCTGGCACAGCTAGTTCCTCTACCCTCATCTGTCTGTGATAATCCCTCAATTACAAACACTCCTTGGGGGTGAGCCAGATTGGGGTCCTCGGACGCCTACTGGGTCCAGCCTGTCACTCAGCATCGCCCTACTCTTACCCTTACTATAGAGAGAAAGAAGTTCCAGGGTGTCTTGGATATGGGGGCAGATACCACAGTCATTTCTCAGTCTCACTGGCCGTCCGCTAGGCTACTGGTTCCATTCCTCACCGATTTAAAAGGAATCGGTCAGTCTAATAATACTTTAATTAGTTCAAGGATACTTTCCTGGAAGGATGAGGAAGGAAACCAGGGGACTGTCACTCCTTTTGTGGTTCTGAGCCTGCCTGTTTATCTTTGGGGAAGGGACATACTTTTACAAATGCAAGTAATCTTATATAACCCAAACTCTATGGTCACACAACAAATGCTATGGATGAATTATATCCCTGGCACAGGATTGGGCAAGGCAGCTCAGGGGAGAGCTCAACTAATTCAGCCTGTTTCCAAGGGGGTGGGATATTTGAGTTTTTAGTAGTGACCACTGACCTTCCTGTACCCCATGCAGACAAAATTACCTGGATGACCCAGACCCTTGTCTGGGTGGATCAGTGGCCCCTTACTCAAGAAAAGCTATAGGCCACCACTATTCTTGTACAGGAGCAGCTTATGGCTGGCCACATTGAGCCCTCCAACTCCCCTTGGAATACACCTATATTTGTTATAAAAAAGAAATCAGGAAAATGGAGGCTCCTTCAAGACTTAAGGGCAGTAAATAAGGTAATGAGGCCTATGGGGGCACTTCAGCCTGGATTGCCTTTGCCTGTGGCCATTCCTGCTAAATTTTACAAGATGGTCATTGACCTTAAAGATTGTTTCTTTACTATACTATTCCCTTGCACCCCGAGGACAGAGCCTATTTTGCATTCAGTCTTCCCCATCCCAACTTTCAGGGACCCATGCTTCACTACCAATGGAAGGTGTTACCCCCCTAGGGCATGGCCAACTCACTGCCAGAAATTCATGGCTCAGGCTGTGGACCCTGTCAGACTTAATTGGCCCCAGATATATATCTTACATTACATGGATGACCTTCTCCTCGCTGCACCTGACCCCATCTCCCTTGAGCAATGTTTCTCAGAACTCAGTAGAGCCCTTAATGGATTGGGACTACAGACCACCCCAGATAAGGTCCAAACCCAGGACACTTTCAATTACCTGGGGTTGGAACTCCATTCAAACCAGGTCCTCATTCCTCGCGTCCAGTTACTCACCGACCATCTCCATACCCTAAATGATTTCCAACAATTACTCAGCCATATCCAATGGCTTAGGCCTTACCTTAAACTTCCTACGGATTCTCTCCTTCCCCTCTATGAGATCCTCCAGGGCGATTCTGACCCCACATCACCCCATGTGCTTTCCCCCCCCCCCCCCCCCCCCCCCCGCCCCCTTGCCCCCCGCTCGCCCCGCCCCCCCCCAGGGGCGCCCTTCCCCCCCCACCCCCCCCTTGCCCCCCCCCCCCCCCCCCCCGCAGCCAATGAGGCTTTGATTCAGGTAGTCATTGCCATTAACCAACAGTCTTGCTTTCAGATTTCCTATGCTATACCTTTATATTTTATAGTTCTGCCCACACCACACACCCCCACAGGAGTCTTTTGGCAACATGCTCAAGAACCAAAACTTAAAGGCAAGATACTCCTCTGGGTCCACATGCCCACTGCCCTTTTGAGAGTCATTTCTGTTTACCTCGAACAGGTGGCCTCACTCATTATGAAAGGATGACAGACCTCTCCCCAATATTTTGGCAAGGACCCTGATGCCATACTCACACCCTATTCCAGGAATCAAACCCAGTTTTTGTTCCAAACCTTAGATAACTGGAGGGTTGCCTTGGCAGGGTTTGGGACCTTGGATAATCACCTCCCAGATAACCCATTGCTCCATTTTGCCCAACTACATTCCTTCATCTTTCCAAAAATTACAAAAACTGGTCCCATTTCTCATGCACTTAGTCTTTACCAATGGTTCCGCTAATGGCGTTGCGGCCTTCGTGGCCCAAGGCCACCCTACCTCCTTCCTAACGCCTTTCCGGTCAGTGCAGTTGGTTGAACTTTCAGCAATTTTAAAGGTCTTTCAGACCTATTCTGATCAACCTATTAATATCTATGCAGATAGTGCCTAAATTGCCTTCTCCGTCCCCTTGTTAGAAACCTCTCCAGCCATAAGGCCTACCTCCAATGCGACCCCACTTTTCTCCCAGATTCAACAGCTTGTCCTGACTTGCCAACACCCATTTTTATAGGCCATATTAGAGCCCATAGTGATCTTCCTGGACTGTTAACCGACAGCAATGCACAGGCCGATGCCGCTACCAGGCTAACCTTCCCTGTCATGGTTGGCTCAGTTCTACAGGCCCAAACTGCCCACAAGAACCACCATTTAAATTCTCAGACCTTCTGTCTTCTTTTTAAGATCTCTAAACAACAGGCCCAAGAAATTGTCAAACAATGTCCCTCTTGCATTTTTTCTCATCCCACCCCACACTTGGAAGTCAACCCTCAAGGACTCCTTCCCAACCAAATCTGGCAGATGGATGTTACTCATTGCCCCGAATTTGGCAGACAAAAATTTATCTATGTCTCTATAGATACCTTTAGTGGCTTTATCTTCGCCTCTCCCCATGCTGGGGAAGCCACAAAGGATTTTCTTTCTCACCTGATTCTTGCCTTTTCTGCCTTGGGAAAACTAGCTAAGATAAAGACAGACAATGGCCCCACTTATACCAGCACAGGCTTCAAAAAAATTTGTGATAGTCTACAAATTATTCATACCCCAGGGACAGGGCATAATAGAGTGAGCCCACTAGACCTTAAAGACCTGGTTGGCTCGCTTCAAGTCTTCCAACCTTCATTTTACTTCCCCCAGAGATCAATTGAGCCATGCTCTGTTTGTTCTCAACTTCCTCACCTTAGATGCTGCAGGGCACTCTGCCACTGACAGGCACTGGCACCCTTCTCCAGATGCCACCCAGCCACTAGCCATGTGGTGAGATTCCCTCACAGGGTGTTGGAAGGGCCCTGACCTGGTCCTTATATGGTGATGAGGTTCGGCCTGCATTCTTGACCAGATACACTCTGCTCCCAGATGGTTACCAGAACTCCTGGTTAGAGCTGTAAATAAACCTGATCTGCCCAGGAGAGATAGCCCCTCTCCTGAGGAAAATTCTTCTGTTTCAAATGCTGTCCCTCCGGCAAGCCCTCCAGGCTGTTGTCCTTGCCCACAGCAACCCCCACCAGCCCTTTAGCTCTGTTATCACTCTGCTCCACCCTTTTATGAAAGGAATGGCTGTTGATTTAGCTTATGCAGTATGTGAGTCACCAACTTTCATTCCCTTTCCTTGGAGTTCCATTGGCTAAGATCTAGCAAGCATGTCAGTTAAAATGGCACATGGACAAAAAAAAGATGGGGAAACAATCTTTATTACTGATTAATAATGCTATGTCAGCTTTTCAGAGTTCCTGTGGAGGGACAGTGGGAACTTTGCAGCAAACTGTGTTTGAGACCTTTCACACAGCACACAAAAGTCCCATAGTCAATCATGTTCTGGGCTGAGCAGGGGCACTGCTTATCACAAATCCAGTCTGACAGCAGAGGCCATGTTTCCAAGAGCAGTGCTGAATTTTCATCCAAAGTGTCAGAAAGACTTGTCAGACTTGCTGGCCTTGGTGTCACAGACGGTCATAGTCATGTTGGACCAGCTTGACGCAGCCTGTGGCTGGTAGGTAGCACAGCAAACAGGGCAGCACCAGAGAGAGGGCACCCATGAAGGACCAGCGGGTACAGCAGTTGGAGCAGGAGTGGGAGCAGGGATGGTCAGTGCAGGAGCCCTCATCATCCTCATTGGTGCAATGGTAGAAGATGCCTTGTACTAGGCACATGCATGTGCCATAGACCCAAATCTTCCTTGCTCAGTTGATTCTAACCTTCTGCTTATAATGATACTCTTTTAAAAAATCCTGTAACACTGATGGCAGAGGAAGCCCACTGATCCCATCATTCGTAGTGCACCTGCAGATCACTGGGTCGGGTTGCTGTGCTGCCACTCAGGGCACTCAGGTTCCTTCCACCTAGACTAACCTATTATTCCTCAGATCAATTCCTAGGTCTCTAGGAAGAGAAGCCACTCTGAGAAGACTGTCTTGATGGGAGCCTGCTACTGCTATCACCTTAGCAATCCTTTTGGGGTTTGGAGCAGCAGGAACAGGCACAGGGATTGCCTCTCTGGTCCTGTCCAACCAACATTACTCTGAGGTCTGACTGTCCATAGACAAGGATATTGCCTAACTTGAATGGGGAATTTTTGCCCTCGAGTCATCCCTTTCCTCCCTAGCTGAGGTAGTTTTACAGAACAGGAGAGGCCTGGATCTCCTCTTTCTACAACAGGGTGGCCTTTGTACTGCACTCAAAGAGGAATGTTGCTTCTTTACAGACCACACTGGGGTAGTCAGGGACAGTATGACTAAGGTTAGAGAAGGACTAGAAAAAGAGAAAAAGAAAAAGAGAACAAGAGCTCGGGTAGTTCTAGAATTGGTTTTCCGCCTCCCCTTGGCTAACGACCCTTCTTCCCTCCCTCCTAGGACCTGTTGTAGGCCTGCTCCTGGTCCTTGCCGTTGGGCCATGGGCACTTTCCCGGATCACTCTGTTCATCCAAAGCCAAATAACAGACCTGTGGGCCAGGCAGATCCAGGTTCATTACCACTGCCTTGATATGCAGGACTCCAGGGTTGAAATTTCCTCTGACGAGAGATGTCCCTCACAGACCCTTTCACTCAGGGGAGGCTGCACCTGTGTGGGGGAAAAAGGCTCTCTCAAGGCATGATTGGAGTGCAGCTGGGATTGTACAGGCTGGGGACCATGTACCCCCAAATCCTGAGAGCCTGGATTATATGCCCTGTTGTATAGTAGTTGTGCAGTAGCAGCCTTGATCTTACCCATTTCTGCTCCCTCAAAAAACAGCATGGTCCATTGATTCCCTGCACTATGGGGATGCCCGTGGTGCTTGAGTCTGGAGAGACATTCCCTCTCCGACCTTTTTTAACAACCTTTAGAGGGTCAGGGCCTCTGTAATCTTCCATGTAAAGCCTCTTTCAGAGTCCTCCTTTTAGACCATTCAAACCTGGTTTATGTTGGCCCTTAGATTTATTACTAAGAAGGGGGAGATGTCAGGGACAAGCACAGAATCTCTAGTTAATGGAAAAATACAGACCCCTGATAAGACAGGGAACTAGAACATCTTACGGTCAGGTTGCCTAATGACACAACATTGAGTCAGAGCCCTTGACCTTTTCACCCTGTCAACATCTTGCATAAACATCTTACACAAACATCCTGTTAGCTTGCCCCACCCTATGCAGATAACAGCTTCCTGCTCTCCCCCACCCTGCAAGAACTATATAAACCCTCCTGGAGAAAAATAAAGTAGCACCTTGATCAGAATCTTGTCTTGGTGTATTCCTTTGTGTCTCCTGTCCCTATCATTCCATCCTTAGGGTGGTCAAGTTCCCATTGAAGCCCTGCTGGCCAGGCACAGGGGTTCAGAACTAAGTGACCATTTTGCATTTGTATGTCCCCATCAGAGGACAGAGGAAAGAGGAGGTTTCAGTAAGGCAGGGACACATGCCTGGAATCTGAGGGATGCTAGAGCAACAAAAAGATACGCAGAGTATGGCGTTCCCTTAGAAAGCTGAAAAGGGCTGGCTGACTCTGGAGAGCAGCCTCTCCCCACCCCATGGGCTTATTCCCAGCACCTGAGTTGAGTGCTGGGGTTAAAACCTGCCTGGACCAGCATGCCAAGTTTCTGCAGTCCAGAAGATGGAGTCCAGGGCTTTGGACACCTAGGCCAGGGCTCTCTCCTCCCACCATGAGCCAGGCCTCCAGCACTGCCTTCCTTTGTTTGTTGGACTCCTCCAAGTTTTAAATATTTTTCTATTCATTTAATGACTGGGACAGAGGCCTCTCTACATAGTCTGGAAGTCACTACCTAGATCAGGCCTGCCTCTGTCTCTTGAATGATGGGATTAAAAGACTTGCACCACCATACCAGGCTTTCTTTTATTTCTGGAACTCTGAGTCCCCTCTGAGTCTGTTTTTAATTTCTTATTTATTCTGTGACTTTATTATACATTTAGTTTAATTTAAAATTTTATGTGTCTCTGGATGTGCCTGTGTGTCTGTGGTGGTGGTGGTTGGGTGGGGTCATAATTCAAAACTTTTCAGTAACAATTTGCATGTGAAATATGCATTTGCATATACAGAATTGTGAAGAGCCTCTCCTAATCCAGACAGTACTCTAAAGAAAAGTTTCACAAAGGTTTAGCTTCCTCTCTGGGGGAGGGGGAAGAAAAGGAATATGATTCCTCGGGAACACCCGCCCAACTCAGTCCCAGTTGCCCATCTGCAGGCAGGGCTCCTTCAGGAAGGCCCCTCTCTCTCCAAACCCCCCCAACAGACCCTGCAATCTACACACCCTGCCCCTATACCCATCTGCCCGAGACCCCAGCCACTTGGCTTGGAAACCAGCCCCCAGCTCTCATCGGGCCTAAAGGGCATAGAGAGAGAGAGTTCTCATTGGACAAAGAGCTGTCATTAGACCAAGAATAATAGGAGACAGGGAATCTGCCAGCCCTCATTAGATCAAGAGTGACTTTCTGAGAAGTAGAATCTGACACCTCTCATTGGACCAAGAGAGGCTTTCTGAAACAAAGAATCTGTCAGCTCCTGTGTTCTATCAGACCACCATGGTTTAAAGTTAGATTTTAACAACAAAAATTGCAGAAAGCCTACAATCACATGGAAACTAAACAATGCTCAAATGAATCACAAATGAGTCAAGGAAGACATAAAAAAGAAATTAAAGACTTCTAGGAGATCAATGAAAATGAATATACCACATAGTTATGGGACACTATGAAAGCAGTGCTAAGAGGAAAATTCATAGCACAAAATGCTCACATAAAGAAATTGGAGAAATCTCACAATAGTGATTTAATAGCACACCTGAAAGCTCTAGAACAAAAAGATGATAAACAGAGTCACCCAGGAGGAATAGACACCAGGAAATAAATAATCAAATTGAGAGCTAAAATCAATAAAATAGAAACAAAGAGAACAATACAGAGAATCAATGAAACAAAAAGCTACGGTTCTTCTCACTTTCTTAAGCAGAGTTGAACTAGGTATGCCCCAAGTGTGTGAGAAGCACAGTTCTTTTGCTCTGAGAAAGGTCATTCTTCTAGTCCTATAGGAAAAACAGTACACTAGAAGGGGTGCACCAGTTTCAAATGGAGAGTGTGTTTCTTGTAAGGCAACTCAGTGTTAAATTCCCAGTCCTACTCGGAGTTGAATCACGTGCTGTATCTTGTCCTAGGAGCAACATTTCTTTTCGGGTAAGGAAAGTCACTATTGGGCTCCCATTGACATACAGGGCAATTGTCACCCGCATCTGTAACCAGCCACATGAGTGCATTGGATGTTAGAGAAGCTGGGGTTTTCTCAGTTTCTTACAGAGCTGAACTAGGTGTGCCGCCAGTGTGTGGGAAGCACAGTTCTTTTGTTCTGAGCAAGGTCAATCTTCTGGCCCTATAGGAAACACAGTAGACTAGAAGGGGTGCTACTTTCTCAAAAGCAGAGTGTGTTTCTTATAAGGCAATTTCCATTCCAACTAGGAGTTGAATCACGTGCTGTATTTAGTCTTAGAAACAACAGTTGTTTTCGGGGAAGGGCAGTCACTATTGAGCTCCCTTTGAGATCCACAGTGTGAATCGCACCCGTGTCTGTTTCCAGGGACTACAGTGCATTGGATGTAAGAGAAACTGCGGTTCTTCTCATTTTCTTAAGCAGAGTTGCACTAGGTATGCCCCGAGTGTGTGGGAAGCACAGTACTTTTTTTCTGAGCAAGGTCCTTCTTCTGGCCTTATAGGAAACACAGTACACTAGAAGGGGTGCTCCTTTCTCAAAACCAGAGTGTGTTTCTTGTAAGGCAACTCAGTGTTAATATCTAAATTCTACTAGGAGTTGTATAACATGTTGGATCTTGTCCTAGGAGCAACAGTTCTTTTCGGGTAAGGAAAGACACTACTAGGCTCCCATTGAGCTACACAGTGCGAATTGACACGAGTCTGTTCCCAGCCACTAGAGTGCATTGGATGTAAGAGAAGCTACGGATCTTCTCAGTTTCTTAAGCAGAGCTGAACTAGATATGCTTCGAGTGGGTGGAAAGCAAAGTTATTTTGTTCTGAGCAAGGTCACTCTTCTGACCATTCAGGAAAAACACTAGGCTTAGGAAGGGTGCACCCTTGCAGACCAGGACCTTGATATTCTCCCTATGCTAATTCCCTGCCAGGTTCCACCCCCCTGAATGCTTTAGGGAAGTTCCTTGCTTGGTACCCTGAATAATGGATGTTAACAGATTATAAGCAGGATTGTAAAACATAATTAGTGAAATTCTGCCCCTTCGGAGTCCTCCCATTTTGCTCTCAGCCTGTATTTAAGACCTCCTCCCCACTTAAAAAAAAAAAAATTCAGCATTTAAAATTAAAAAAAAAATATATTATATATATAATGGAATGATTACTGGTAATGTAATCCATGAATACCACAAATGTGATTAATATCATGACTGTAATCAATGAGCATCATGAGAGTAATTTAAAAAAATAAATAAATAAATTCAAAAAAAAAAAAAGAAAGGTGCTCCTTTCTCAAAAGCAGAGTGTGTTTCTTGTAAGGCGACACAGGGTGAATCTCCCAGTCCTACTAGGAGTTGAATCACGTGCTGTATCTCCCCCTAGCAGCAACAGTTCTTTTCGCGTAAGGAAAGTCACTATTGGGCTCCCATTGAGCTACACAGTGCAAATCACACCCG
>CABHPQ010144095.1:0-11378 GCA_902168405.1 Peromyscus aztecus | reverse complement strand
AGTTCATTTCCTGTTGCCTGTGGATCAAGATGTGAGACTCTCAGCTCCTTCTCCAGCACCATGTCTGCCTGCATGCCACCATACTCCCAGCCACCACGTACCACCATGATGATAATGGACTAAAACGTCTGAAACTGTAAGTGAGCCACCTCATTAAATGTTTTCCTTTATAAGAGTTGCCGTGGTCATGGTGTCTCTTTACAGCAATAGAAACCTTAACTAAGATACAACACCAGGAATCATTTTTAATGAAGGAGTCAGATGCTAGACTCTATATTTATATGTTTATTTCTTTTTTTCCTGAGACAAGATCTCATATAGCCCATATTCATTTCAAACTCATTAGCTGAGGGTGACCTTGAACTTCTGGTCATTCAGCCTCCACCTCCCTCGTGCTGGGATTACAGACATGCACTGCTATGCCTGCTTCATGAAGTGCTGGGGATAGAATCCAGGACCTCATGCATGTTAAGCAACCACTTCACAAGCTGAGCTACATCCTTAGCCCTTGCTTAGAATTTTAATAATAAGGTGTGTGTGAGAAAAATAACGTGATTGGAAGCCATTTCATACACGACTAGAAAGATGGATAGAATTGAGATGGCAACTAGAATAGAAACTAGTGAAGACAAGTAACAACAGAGCATTCTTAGATATTTTAAAGGAAAAAAAGGAAATAATCTTTATTAAAATAAAAATAACAGACCCCAAATAAAATACAAGGGTTGCACTTCAGGTGAAGAACTGTGAAACTCACATATGGGTGTGGGTATCCTCAGGATAAGTCAAACTCATCTCCTATGCCTTAGGACAAGAAACTCTTGAAATGTCCTAAGAATATTTATCCTATACGTTCAGGTGGAGGTCAGCATTCCTTCTCTAGTACTTTGAAAAGCTCTAGAGATTATATCCCTTCATAGGAAATGGGAATTCAAGGTTGATTGGGAACTTGCTTTCTTCAAAGTTGGGCAGTAAACCTTGTTAGGCAATGGAAGAATATGATTTTAAAAGCAACAGGCCATCCCATTAATAATCCATTGAATAATTGCTACAACATGAACTCTGCATGTGTGCCCCAGGTAGTTAAAAGGTGATAGTATGAAATATGTATAAAGCAAACTTTGTTAACTAAATCCAATGTGACCCTTTCTCTTTGCTTCTTACTTTTCTGCTACTTTAATAGTGATTTCAAAGAAGTTTTACACACACACACACACACACACACACACACACACACACGCACGCACGCACACACACACACACACACGGTCTGTTTTGTGGCTTTTAATATGATACTGAATAAATGATACTTTAACTTAAATAAATCATTAGAACATCTATAATGCCAGGAATAAAAAAATACAAACTTAATTAATTATTCAATGGTTTTGACAGGATGTATTTAATCTACCTCAATTTCCCTATGAAAATATGACACTATGTTGAACTTCTTATAAAACCTTTCTGCAGAGTTATGCACTAAAGTAGTATTATTGGTTTGCATCTGGTGACAAGGCATATCAGAAGTCAAATGGAAGGGTAGATAAAATTGCCTTTATTCTGGGTGATACCCCACATTTTGATCCTTCCGGGTCACAACTGGAGAAAGATGTCCCCACAGACTCTTTAAATATTCCATAGCAGGCAGAGTCTCCATGCTGAGGACCATTGCGCTAATGCCATGGCAGTTTAAGTTACTTAAACATTTGGGTTTTGTGGGATGTTAGTCTCTAAGTCATCAATGCCAGTATTGAACACAGTTCCTGCAGGATCTTGTTGCTCTTGAACCCTCACCATTTGATAGGGGTCTAACAAAACTGTAAAGTCTGAACACTTCTCTCCTCCTGTCTTTTCTTCAACTCCTCATTATGCTTAGAAAAAAAAATCCAAGCTGTTTTGACATGGACACCTGAGCTGTCTATAATGGGAATCTTTAGACTGTAAGACAGATTGCTAATCAATCTTATTAATAAAAACCCAGAGCCAGATCTTGGGGTGAAAGCCGAGAGATCAGGGAATAGGACACGCCACAGCCAACCTCACCTCACCAACTCCTCAGCTTCCAGAGAGACCTCCTTCCTGTATACCCACACCGACATGCCTTTCTGTTCTGCCATCTCATTTTCTCTCTCTGCCCAGCTACATCACTTCCTGTCGGTCTGTACAGACCTCCAGACCTTTACGGTGAGTGCTGGGATTAGAGGCATGTGCCACCATGCCTGGCTCTGTTACCCAGTGTGGCCTTGAACTCACAGAGATCCAGGTGGATCTCTGCCTCCTAAATGCTAGGATTAAAGGCATGTGCTACCATTGCCTGACCTCTATGTTTAATACAGTGGCTGGCTTTTTCCTCTGATCCTCAGATAAGCTTTATTAGGGTATACAATATATTGGGGGATACAATATATCACCCCATTACTTTCCTCCAAAGCTCTCCTTTAAATGCTGGCGTGTTAACCCCTTGGGGGCTGCCTCTTCACCCCTGGCCTTGGCCACCCATGCGCCTCTGAGCACACTGTCCTATCACTCAGCTGCCAGCTTACCTGGAGGGTTAATTTCAAGTTCTACTTCCAGATTCAGCTTCTCTTGTTGTTTGTTTGTTTTTTGCTTTTTTTTTTTTTTTTCCGGCAGGAAAATCGTTTTCCTAGGAAGCCAAGGCTGAACCCTAGACTGGACTGAATGTTCCTAGCCTTTATAGTTGTACAGCCGATCACATCTCTAGATATGCTTTGTCCAAGAAGCAGAGGTGGTATGCTTGTCTGTCTTGATCCCACAATCTGCCACTGGATTATAAAATCTTCAAGTTCGTGACTTATATTCATTGACCTAGCAGTAATTTCTAGCAGTAATTTGTTTAATGACTTTTTGAGTACCACAAGCAGCAAGATTTGTTGAATCCCTGACTTAGAAGACAGGAAACATCGGTTGGTAGGGATGGATAAAAAGAGACTCTCAATGACAAATCCATCATTTGTTCCATTCATTTTTTTTTTTTTTTCCGGGTGGAAAGAGTACATTTAAACAGTGAGTCTCAGAGACAGCCTATAACCTCAGCTCATTTCCTGTTGCCGGTATAGAACAAGAAAACCCAAGGCTGGGAACTTTATGAAGCAAATAGGTTCATTTAGTTTACAGTTTTAGAGGCTGAAAGTCCAAGATCATTTATCCAGATTTTAGCATCATCTATCCAGAGTCTAGAGAGGGCTGCAGGAATGGTAACATCACAGTGAAGGAACAGACCCCAAAGCGATCATATGGTAAGAGAGGAAGCTGAAGGGATCCAGGGGCCAAGCTTGTTCTTTTTTATAACGATTTCTACTCTGGGAAATTAACCAGGTGAAAACCGTGTTAATCCTCTGAGAATGGCTCTTCTAATGACAGAGTGACCTCCCAATAGGCTCCACCCCTTAATGGTTCCACTGTTTCAGCATTACCCTCCTAGGACCAAACTTTCCACACGTGAGTGTTTGGGGGACAAACTTGAACCATATCCAAACTACAGCTTCTAGGACTCATTTAAAAAAACCAGTTTAGGCCAGTGCTATTTAGAGTGTGTGGGCAAAATGTAGCTCAGGAAGCAGCAAGAGCATGTGCTTAACCATTCTGGGCACATGAAATGTGTTTGCAGGCAGAAACCCATATCAGACATAGACACCTCCTTCACTGAATGGCTAATAGTTATCTGATAAATAAACTTGAAACATTGGGTTCACATCACACAAAATTAAGAAACTGTTGATGTCTAGAGCACCTGTGTTTTCCCTGCATCATGAATCAGAATCATCACTCCACAAATGTTTACTGAGTGCATACTGTGAGTCAGGTACTTTTCAACCGGCTGGGATGTACCAATAGCCAGGACATATTTTGTCTTTGATTTACTGGACATGTGGTGTATTATGAGGAACACTCAGTGGGAAGATAGTGCAATTAGAATTATACAATGGAAAAATCAGGAAATATACATAATACAGTGGTGGAAAAAAATCATGTATAAAACTTGAGTAGTTCAAACTTCATTAAAAATTTAGGGATTTAAAATTATATTTCCATGCAATTATAATAAGCCACATATACTTCATATCATGTAATTCATTTGTATTCATATTAGATACTTGTATTTCAGATAAAATATGGTGGCTTGAGATACACCTGTACACATATATACACACTATCTCATATACGCAATATACAGTTTGTTGAGTGAATTGAAGTAGTTGATTATGGTACAATTTATTCTTTTATATTTTATTTATTTTTAATTGTATGTGAATGTGTACTTGTCCATATGTTTATGAGCCTACAGGTGACTGTGGAAGACAAAAGGGGGGCGTGGGTCCCTTGCAACTGGAGTTACAGGTGGTTGTGAGCTGCCATGTGGGTGCTGAGATTAAATTCTGGGTCCTCTTTAAGAGCAGCCAGTGCTCTTAACCATAGGAACATCTCTCTAGCCCCTACAATATAATATGTTTAACAGCATTCAAATATTTTATTGTACATAACTTGACATGGGGAATCATTTTAGCCATCTTATTTAAATTTGAATTTCATAATGCATTTTGAATGGTTCAAGTATCTTGCTGTATTCATTGAAATATAGGTTCATTGTACATGTTGCTAATACATATAATAAGTTAGCATTAGGGTTGGCAATATGACCCAAAATATTTTTGTTAATAGCACAAATGACCCAAAGAAAAGTCAAGCTAAATCCAATCATCTAAGAAGATCTACTAATGGTTCTGCTACAGAATTTATTTATTTTTATTCATCTATTTATTTTACATCCCAGCCACAGCTGCCCCCCATTCTTTTCCTTCATTCCCCTAGAATTTAATTTTTAATAAAATATTAAATTGAATTAAACTTTTAAGAACTTACATATATCTTAGGCTACTGAAATGTAATTTTCATTAAGCATATATAAATCAAATGCTTTTTTTGGAGTTAACTTTTTATCTCAATGGAAAAAAATAAAATCAAGATATTGTTTTAGGGATAAAATTTAGAGTGACTTGCAACTTTTACTATTTCCTACAAACTTGAACACACTGAAACAAAATTTGGTGGTGGGTACTAGAAGAAGAAGGTGTTTGTGCTGGCTAGTTTTATGCCAAGTGAGAGGAGAGAATTTCAATTAAGAAAATCCCTCCACAAGATCAGACTGTAGACAAGCCTGTAGGCCATTTTCTTAATTGATGTGGGATGGTTAAGCTTATTGTGGGTGGTGCCACCCTTGGGCTGGTGGTCCTGGGTTCTATAAGAAAGCAGGCTGAGTAAGCCACGAGGAGCAAGCCAGTAAGCAGCACCCCTCTATGGCCTCTGCATCAGCTCCTGCCTCCAGGTTCCTGCCCTGCTTCAGTTCCTGCCTTGACTTCTCTCAGTGGACTGTGATTCAGGATATGTAAGTCAAATAAACCCTTTCCTCCCCAAGTTGCTTTTGGTCACGGTGTTTCAGTACAGCAATAGTAAGAAAGTATTCAACAGTACTGAATTTTAGGACAATAAATTTGGAAGTTGGACAATGAATGCTAAGAAAACATATGTATAAACATACATTTAAATCTAACCCTCTTTCTCCCCTACTCTCTCCCCTGTGTAGAACCCAGGGCTTTGGGTAGAGTTGGCAAATGTACTATTGAGCTACATCCCTAACCCAACATTTCATAATGAACAGCTGTCCACTTTACTAGGCCGTACTCCAGGTTCTCTACATCTACTCATAGACAAAAACCTAATATGCTTGAGTGGGTCCTGACTTGGTAGATCATAAAAAAACAAATTTCAAAGCAAGTTCGAAGCTGTGATATCATTATGGTGGCATCACAGCGAGTTATTCACTCAGTGACCAAAATCTTTAGTCACATGCTCCCCAACTGCATGACATGGAGAAAAAAAAAAACATTCTTGCACGTTTGACTAGGTAAGGGGGTTATGTAAAGGCCAACGACTTTAGATATAATGTTAGAGAAGGGGAGAGGAATTGTCACACACAGGTTATAGACAAGTGTAACAAGGATTTATGACTCTAGGGAAGGCAGAGAGGGACTTACATGAGTCACCTCAAAGATCCAGGTTGCACCCCATGTTTGCACATTCACTAGCTGTCATTTGACATGAAATTCAGAACGGTCTCCAACAACGCTTGGTTTACTTACAGAACTTTAAGACTGTGAAGGCCCGTGAATGCTCCCTTGGGAATGTGTGTCAAAGCATTTCCAGCAAGACGTCTGTGGGTTTCAGTGGAGAGGGGAGAGAGGAAGAGAGAGAAAAAGAATTAGCAAGTGGAATTCATTTCACTGTTGAAAATGCAATACAACTACGTTCAAACCACATAAGCAACTGTAAAGAACCTCACTTTCTTATATTTTGCAAACACTTTAAATTTCCCTAAACAGAGTTGGCAGAAGAGGTACTTACTCAAAAAATGAAATAAATTACTTTAAAATAAATGATTTACTAGCTTATACTACATATGTATCTATTCCTGCCCTTTAATTTTTTAAACATAAACTACCACCACATAATAATTTGAAACAAACCTGTGATGTCAAAATGTGATTTAACTTTTACTTCCAACATTTATAACATGAAATAATCAAACAAGAATATTTTCAGTGTAATTAGACCAGGATATACTCATTTTTTATTATTGGAAAATAAGAATGTATATTATCACAGTCACTTTCCCCCTAAACCACAAGAAAAGATAGAGAAGCTTAGTTTAACATGCCTTAGTTGAATAATACCTTAAATTGGGAGCACAGAGCTCAGAGTGGAATATGCTAACATAAGTGAACTTCATGGCAAGTTTTGACATCTTTTCTGAGTAACATTTGAAAAGTTACCTTTACAATATTTTTTTATTGAGAAAAATATGCAAAAAGGCTAATGAAGTATGTGGCTCCAATGTTTGATTCTGTACAAATTCAGCAGCCACGTCAAAGCCATAGCCTGAGATGTATGTGATACTATCTATCAAGTGGAAAAACTTAGGACAACAAAGTGAGTCAGAAGAGCAGAGTCTCCCAAGAACTTCATCCCATCCAGGGCCAGAACACCTCGAAGCCAAGACAGCCCCATCCTTCAGTGTTGAAGATGTAGGTTAAGGGTAAGGGTAGAGTTGTCCACTTGACTAGACCCCTTTTCCTGAAGGGTCTGATGGCCTCAAATACATCCCCTTGATATTGTGTTCAAAGGGGGAGACAATTCAGTCACAGAGAGCTAAAGCCTTGACTGAAACAAACCAGTCACCATACAACTCCCCCTTGCTAAGCCCATACCACTGACATTATTAGATCACACATATTTAAATAAATAATGCAATTTATCTTATGACTAGAACTAAATGATATTAGAATTAAGAGTATCTGAGGAGCTGGAGAGATGGCTCAGTGGTTAATTGACTTGTTGCTCTTCTAGAAGACCTGGGTTCAGTACCCAGCACCCACATGGATACCTCACGACTGCCAATAGCTGCAGGAGACTGACGCCCTCTCCTGGCCTCCTCTGGTCCTGGCATGTATCACACACACACACACACACACACACACACACACACACCCCCCAATACAAAACAAAAGACATCTGAAGCCAGCTGTGATGGTTCAGGCATGCAATACTAGTATTTTGGAGGCAGAGGCAGGAGGATCTCAAGTTTGCGTCCAGCCTGGACTAAACAAGACCCTGTCTCAAGCTCAAAACCAACAAAACGGCAATAATCACACCAACACAGAAATAATAACGTCAAGAAAAAAAAAACTGACAAGCATTTGTCCAATTGAAATTACATATGCCACAATATTTGTAATCCTGATTTTAAGAAGGAATTTAACTCTTTTTTTTATAAATGGTTTTTTAAGACAGGGTTTCTCTGTGTAGCTTTGCACCTTTCCTGGAACTCACTCTGTAGCCCAGGCTGGCCTCGAACTCACAGAGATCCGCCTGCCTCTGCCTCCCGAGTGCTGGGAATAAAGGCATGCGCCCGGCAAGAAGGAATTCAATAACACAAGGGACTTGGGCTTCTTAAAGGAGCTTTGCCTATCTTTCTCACGTGTGTATTAATTTGCTTTCAACTGTTAAGTCAGTAGACATCCCTGTGCTTCTTCACTTCAGTAACAATATGAAGCGTTTAGACAAGATGCCATCTCAGGACCCTTCCAGGCCCTTGACGCCACTATTTTGTGTTGTGGTGGTTTGTACCTCTCTTTCATCCCTTGACAGAGGTAATCTGTAAGACCTCGATAGCTTGCATTCTGTACTCCTTCCCTCATGGTCTAAGGAAGTGTTTTTCAAACAGTAAATACCATTTAGGCTCTCATTCTGAAATTAATAGTTAAAATGCAGAATAAAAAGGAGAGTGGATAAATGTTGTTTTGTACCAAATATATTTATGGAAAAGGATTAAGGGAAGAAGTGTTTCTTTTTAAATATATACAAGTGGAAAAAAAAAAGATTGAGATCCACTAACCTAACCATGGCAGGAAATCAGAAAATATGTGTTAATCATATGTAATTCAGCTTAATATTTGACCAAGGTGATTCCAAAGGGTTTAAAATTTTTCCTATAAAATTGTTTTATAAGAAACCTTGTGATCTTCCTCTGCCTCTCCCCCCAATTCATTCCCTCCTTGCTCCCAGTCACTCTGTGTTCATTGATGATCTTTGTGTGGGCAGCTCTGGCCATATTAGTGACTCATTAAAAACTCTTACCAGTTTTCATACCTGGAGGAAACAAGCCCTCGGCTGCTTCCACAAATCCCTTTATCCTGAAGCTGAACAGGATCACAAGGCTAGCCATCACGTTTATCCATTTGCTTCATCTAGAATCATCTTTTTCTGCTCCCTTCTGTCTCTCAAAGCCATCTCATTTCTGAGACTTCTAATTTCTCTGTTGGAACTCCTTTGGTAGTAGTCTGTGCCTGGATGACGGGTTATATAATCTACTTTATACTGTGTCTGCCATATAACACGTAAACCTGGGGCTTGTTTTTGTACCTATTCTATGGCCCTTAAATAATGTTGCAGGCATAGTGAATAGCCAAAATTGCATTTAACTAATCAGTTTAAATAAAGACCAATAACTGTCTCCCAGTATTCCTTCCTTTCAGGGTAATTTCCCCTACATAGAGTTTAGAGTTTAACTGTACACATGGACACTTACCTAGAGTCTCATTTTCGTAGCCTTTTTTTTTTTTGCATCTTCCTGCACTAACATGACTAAGTCAGACTATGTAAAAATGCTACATGCAGCTTCTCCATCACCTCCAAAAAGGAGGTTGCTGGGTCCCAACTTCCTCTATTTCCCCTTTCCTGCAGAGGTGGCTGGTGAAACAGTATCATGGGTTTGAATGCAAAGACCATTCCATGAAAGGAGAAATGAGAAGAATACAAAGGAGAGAAGTGGACTGTGGAGAAGGCACAGTAGGTAAAGTGATTGACATACGAGTGTGAGGACCTGAGTTTAATCCCCAGAGGTCACTTAAAGCCAGGGGCAGTAGTGTACATCTGTAATGCCAGTAGCAGGGAGACAAGAGAACCCCTGAAGCTTGATTCAACAGCAAATACTAAAGAGACCCCCATCTCAAACAAGATGACACCAGAGGTTGTTTCCCGCCTTCCGCACACAAGCACTGGTATGTGCATGTGCCTACACTCACTCACCTGAATGCACCCTCCCCACCCAAAGGAAGGAAATGACCTAGGTCCCCCAGATGACTTTGTGGAGCTGTGGATCCAAACTGTCCCACAGCCCTGCAGTCGCTTTTGGATGAATAAGTGGATCAGTATGGACCTGGGTTATCTTCTGCAAACAAGCGGATGATTGAAGGCTTATTTAGCTGGCAAGGAAATATCACACCTGCCTGCACGCTGGCCTCAAGGAGTCAGGTTCCCAAAGCTGTTCCAGTCGTCCACACTCACTGTCTTCGCTTTCTCTCCCTTTCATCTTTACACTGTTAACTTGCAGTCGGCACACCTGAGCTAGCACAGCGCCCTGAGCTTCTGTGCTCCTAACAGCCATTTGGAGTTGAGAAAAAAAAAATGCCCTTTATCATTCTTCCATACTAGTTTCTTGTAGCCAGCAAGCATTTGTCGGGGGTTTGTCCTGTCCGGGGACTGCTTTGGTGATGCAGTAGTGAATAGGAGACTCATAAAGGTCCCAAACTCACCGAGTTCACATTCTAATGTGAGGGGAAAGTCATTGGGCCCAACAACAAACAGCATAGCATGATTATTCTCTGAAGAAAGAATAGCCGTGGTAAAGAGACAAGGAACTGAGGGCTGTGGTCATGGAGGGCGATTATTTTAGATACAATGGACGAGGAGAGCCTTTCTGCTAAGAGGGCATTTCAACAGAGGTCTGAGCCATACTGTGAAGGGGAGATTAGAATGGCGCATACCTGGTGCGGTCTAGATTCTTCTGGAGGCTGAGTACGGAGAATGGCCAAGCAGGAGAATGCCAGGGAGTAGGGTCAGAAGCTGCCCAGGGCTACTGCTTCAGTGGCTTTGGAGGACCATTGAGTCAAAGAGTGGTGTGAACAGACCTGTATTTTGAATGGATACTTCTTGTGGGACTATCTTAAAGGGCTAAGAGTGAAAGCATAGGCGCAGTTAGAACATTCTAGAGCTGGTGTAGCAACAGCGGAGGCGGCCGGACTTGGTGTAGAAGAAAAAAAAGAAACCTACACTGTTACTATGAATCCATCAGCAGAGTCAAGGTGTCAAGTATGTGGTTAAAACAGGAAAAGTAGCGGTGGCGCACGCCTTTAATCCCAGGGGAGGCAGAGCCAGGCGGATCTCTGTGAGTTCGAGGCCAGCCTGGTCTACAGAGCGAGTTCCAGGACAGGCACCAAAACTACACAGAGAAACCCTGTCTCGAAAAACCAAACCAAAACAAAAAACAAACAAAAACCAGGAAAAGCCACATTCTGTCGTGATGAGTAGATGGGCACTGCCCACCTGTACTTGATTGGCGATCCAAAGTAACTGTCTATAATTCTGAATAAGAGTATGCATCTATATGTAATGAGATGCATAGGACACTAAAGAGTTACTTATTGAATCAAGGTACCCAGAGCTGCTTGGCCACCACAGACGGCTTCACTGACCAGACTGAAATGATCAGCAACTGTCACTTCAGTCAGAATGTCCCCCTCTCTATTCACAGCCACGTCTTCAGTACAGTTGTGGATTCTGAATACAGTTTGCAGCGTTGTGCTTACTAATTCGGGTCCTATTTTATTGTTAGGTAGGTCGATGGACGTTTGAGACATTGACTTTGGAAATGAAAAAAAAATTTAAAAAGTTGTATTCTAACCCAGCCTCAAACCCTTTGATCCACAACGGTGACCTGCTTGCATGATATGCTTGGGCAACAG
>CABHPQ010144093.1:18198-47026 GCA_902168405.1 Peromyscus aztecus | reverse complement strand
AGGACAGGTCCCAGTCCCACTGCCTGGGTGCCTCCCAAACAGTTCAAGCTAATCAACTGTCTCACTTATCCAGAGGGCCTGATCCAATTCCATGGGGGCTCCTCAGCAATTGGTTCATAGGTCCTGTTTTCCATTAGTTTGGCAATTTGTCCCTGTGCTTTTTCCAATCTTGGTCTCAACAATTCTTGTTCATACAAATGCTCCCTCCTCTTTCTGGCCAATTGGACTTCTGGAGCTCCACCTGGGGCCTGGCCGTGGATCTCTGCATCCACTTCCCTCAGTCATTGGATGAGATTTCTAGCATGACAGTTAGGGTCTTTGGCCATCCTATCATCAGAGTAGGTCAGTTTGGGCTTTCTCTCGACCATTGCCAGTAGTCTATTGTGGAGGAATCTTTGTGAATTTCTGGGGACCTCTCTAGTAATTTGCTTCTACCTATTCTCATGTGGTCTTCATTTATCATGGTCTCTTATTCCTTGTTCTCCCCCTCTGTTCTTGATCCAGCTGGGATCTCCCACTCCCCTAAGCTCTCTTTCCCTCGAACCTTGCCCTTCATTACCCCCACTTATGTCCAGATTGTTCATGTAGATCTCATCCATTTCTCTGTCCCTGTGCAATCCTTGTGTCTTTCTTAGGGTCCTTTCTAGGTAGCCTCCCTGGAGTAGTGAGTAGCAGTCTAGTCATCTTTGTTTTACATCCGCTATCCTCCTATGAGTGAGTACATACCATGTTTGTCTTTCTGAGTCTGGGTTACCTCACTCAGGATGATTTTTTCTAGATCCATCCATTTGCCTGCAAACTTCATGATGTCACAGAATTCCTCAAAGCAGATGAAAGATTCATAGTCTGGTACTGCTTCTCATGGAGCTTTTGATGGTGGACACTTGCTGTTTGATTTGTTATCATTTATATCTTGTGCCCAACTCTTATTTGCCATGATGTAGAGATTTTTAAGTTTGCTTATGCTTTTTCAGTTTGGCAGGGCAGAGTATCAACTATTAAGCCTTATACAGTAGAAGTCAGCAAAATCTGCTTTTAAATTTGTAATTTAAACTGCAGTTTCAAACACATTTTAAAATTCTAAACATAGGCATTCACATATTGTTTTATGTCAGGAAAGAAGGGAAAATAATGTCAAGGAGTATAAATCTGCTAATGCTGGCTTTTCTGTGAATAAATATGAAACAAAACAAGTTTGGTCAGTAGGATTAGGTTACACTAGGTACTTCTCATCCTACAGTGTAACTCAAACTCCCTAGATGGCACAACTCCTTCATCTTTTGCCTAAATACAACTCAGCCTCACCACTTTCCACTTCAATAACAGCAGGCTAGTCTGCAGAACTCTTTTAATAAAATTCTTATTTTCCTATCTTCCTTGAGGGTATGAGCTACCTCAGTTCTCTCATGTGGAAATATTTTGTTACTTGTTCCTGAATCTATTCTTTGCTGCTTAACATTAAATCCAATATTTAGTAAAATTCTGAACTACTGGGTTTTGTCTTGTCATTGTAGTGTTTTCTGCTTTTGCTTTTAATTCTTTTTGTTGGTAATCAAGGAACACTATTTAGTTTTTTTTCTCACCAGGACAAATACCCAACAACATTTTAGAAGCTATCATTTAATCTTTATTTGTGCTTAAGGTTTCAGGGGCTTCAGTCCAGTTCTGTTACAATGGTAGGGTGAACTGCATTCCTCTATTGAAGGGAAGAAGCAGAAGGCAAGATTTGGGATCATTCCCCCACTTTTTCTCTATTTATTCCTCATACTATCATTCTTGCCATGGACTAGGCCCTACTGGAAGACACTCCTCATTGTAAAGACCTGTTTTTCAACACAGTCATTCCCCTGAGGGCCTCTGTTTGCAAGTAGTAATTCTCTTCATTTACAAATTAATACATAGGCCAAGTGACTCTCTACCTTCCTGTGAACATTAAAACCATTTCTGCCCATACTACTCATGAGGAAAAAAATGACAAATAACATATTCTCCAGTAAAATGATACCTAGTTATAAACTTATTAAAATAGACTGGAACAGTCCACACACAAGAGAATATTCAAAACATGTCAGGAAAACAAAGGCAAAGACTTTAAGATCTGCAAGAGCAGAGCAACCTTACCTGGTTGCCATGAAGAGGAGACAGCATTGAGATGTAGGTGGTCTCAGCCCATGTGCATTTCAAGAGACAGAAATGCAGAGAATTCCAGGTTCTCCTAGGGACTCTAGCTCACCTTATTTCCACTGCTAGCATGGCCTATTACACATGTTGAATCATCCACTCACCCATTGGTCTATCCAGATCTGACCTTCTATCTCGCCTCTGGAGCTGAACTGATCTTTGGGGGCAGGTTAACTCTTTAGCACTTGGCTTAGCAACAAGACCTACAAAAATTTAGAAAATTTTACAGGACTAAAGTTAGAGCAAGAAGTATCCATATAATCAGATTTTGTTATTTTGACATTCATATAATGGAATGCAGCCTGTGATCATTTTAACTTAGTAGAATTTTACCAGGGAACCCACCCCATAGCACAAACAGCCTATGTTATCTTTGACCCCTCTGGGTCAGTCTTTGTTCTTCTGGGTGGTTACTGCCTCTTACTTCTATGGCTCCAAGTTCCTGTATCTTACTTTGTCTCAGCTCTGATGCCTGGTTCAGTGTATTGACTTTGTGATTGATTCTGGAGTGGAATACTTCTCCATCTGGAATCATTAATATCTCATCTAAATATGGCAATGGATCTCTTTTAGCGACACTATTAGCCATAAGAATCAAGAGTATCAGACTCTTTCAACCCCTTTAACTTCTGCAGCTTCCTTAGCTCTGTTTTGACCATGAGGTGTTTGTGTGTGTGTGTGTGTGTGTGTGTGTGTGTGTGTGTGTGTGTGTGTGTGTGATGATAGAATATACATGAGAAAGAGAAAAGTAATCTATAATATCTAATATCTGGTATAGAAATTATGTTAGTTATTGCTTTGGAGTAATTTTTTTCTTATTTTTTTCCAATACTCCTCACTGTAATTTCCCCTTCTTTCTGTGTTCCCAATCCCTCCCACCTCCTCTCTCTCCCAGAACTACTCCTATTCTGTTTACTTTTAGAGCACAGCAGGCCTCTTAGGCATATCCTCTCCCTCTTCCATGGAGTTCCCCAAGCTCCAAGGGGAATGACCTGATGGAGATCTCCAATTTGGGCTCACTCTCTCTCTGCCTCATGTTTGGATGTGAGTCTCTGTACCTGCTTCCATCTCCTGCCAGAGAAAGCCTCTTTGATGACCACTGGGCTAGACAACAATCTAACAGTATATAAAGATATCATTAGGAATTACTTTACTGATTTTTTTTCTGTCATAGGGCTCTGGATTATCCAGTCTCCAGTTCCTGGCATTCCAAGCAGTGTCAGGTATGGGTTTCTCATGGAATTCTTCACATGGAGTGGTATTCAAATTAGACCAGTCATTGTTTTGCCATCCCACAAGTTCTGATCCACTATTGCCCCAATATGTCTTGCAGGAAGGATAGATTAGACAAAATGTTTTGTGTTTTGGTTAGAGTTGAAGTCCCACCTCTGAAAGCCTTGCCTTTTTACATTGAATTGTTGGTTCAAGCTCTGAATCCTTCATTATCAGGAGTCCTCACTTGGGCCACTCTCCTAAAAACCTGAGAGTTTCTACTGGACTTGATTTCCACATTGCACCCCAAATGCCCCCTAATTGCCACTCTCCATATTCTCTCTTTCTATCCCCCACCCAATCTGTTCACTCCTGTTCCTGTTCCCACCCACACCCATTCTACTCATACAATTACCCTTTCCAAGGAGATCCACACAACCCCCTTAGAGCCCTTCTTGTTACTTAGCTGAGCAAGCTAGCCACGTCGTACTTCTAGGAAATCCTCAGCCAAAGAGAGAGCTACTTCCTGTATACTCATGCCTGCATATCCTGTTCCCTGCCATGTTACTTCCTTTCTCCGCCCAGCTTCATCACTTCCTCTTTCTGCCCAGCTGTATCACTTCCTGTCTGCCTGTCCAGATCTCCAGACCTCATGGTTAACTAGCACTGGGATTAAAGGCATGTGCCACCAAAACTGGCTTTGTTCCCAGTGTGGCCTTGAACTCACAGAGACCCACATGGATCACTGCCTCCCAAATGCTAGGATTAAAGGTTTGTGCTACCACTGCCTAACCTCTATGTTCAAGGTACTCGATGGATTTTTCCTCTGATCTCCAGATAAGCTTTATTGGGGTGCACAAATAAAATATCACCACACAAAACCTCTCTGTGTCTGTGAATTGTAGAATTATTATCATTGACTTAACAGCTAATATTCACTTATATGTACATATAATCCATGTTTGATTTCCTGGTCTGGGTTACCTCACTCAGGATGATTCTTTCATGATGGAATCTCAAAGTAATTTTGATTTGCATTTTTCTGATGACTAAAGCTATTGAACCTTTCTTTAAGTATTTCTTGGCCATTTTGTTTACTTCTTCTTCTACTTCTTCTTCTTTTTTTTTGGTTTTTCAAGACAGGGTTTCTCTGTGCAGCTTTGGAGCCTGTCCTGGAACTCACTAACCCAGGCTGGCCTCTAACTCACAGAGATCCGCCTGGCTCTGCCTCCCGAGTGCTGGGATTAAAGGAGTGCGTCACCACCGCCGGGTCATTTTGTTTACTTCTATTAAGAATTTTCTGTTTAGGTCTGTACCACATTTTTGAATTGGGTTGTTCAGCTTTTTAAAAACAACTTTCATTAGTTGTTTATATATTTGGTATATATTTCCTCTATCAGCCATGGAGTTGGAGAAAATATTTTTCCATTCTGTCGGCTGTCACTTTTTCCAAATGATGGTGTCCTTTACAGAAATCTTTTAGTTTTGTGAAGTACCATCTATTAATTATTGATCTTAATGTCTGTGCTATGGTTGTTTTGTTCAGGAAGTCTTCTCCTATGTTTCTCCTGTGAATCCAATGGTATTTCCTAGTTTCTCCTCTATCAGGTTTAATGTATCTGGTTTTGTGTTGAGGTCTTTGATCTTTTTGGAGTTGAGTTTTCTGCAAGTTGATAGATATGGATATATTTGCTTTCTTCTGCATGCAGCCAAAAAGTTTGAAGAACAACATTTATTGAAATTGCAGTCTTTTTTTTCTAGTGGGTATTTCTGGTTTCTTAATCAAAACTCATTTTTGCATCTATGTTCATAAAGGAAATTGGTTTGCAATATTCTTTCATTGTTGATTCTTTGTGTGGTTTTGGTATCGGTGTCACTGTCAATTTTCTTTTTTAAAATTTATTTAAAAGTTTTTCTTACATTTTACATACCAACCACAGTCCTCCCCCTTCTCTTACTCTCCTCCACTCCCCCCATCCACTCCTCATAGGGGGTAGGGTAAGGCTTCCTTTGGTGAGTCAACACAGGCTGGCATACCAAGTTGGAGCAGGACCAAGTCCCTCCCCACTGCATCAAAGCTGAAGAAGATATCCTACCACAGAAAATGGGCTCTAAAAAGCCACTTCATAGACTAGGTATAAGACTTTGTCCCACTGCCAGGGGCCCCACCATCATATCAAGCCACACAACTGTCACTCACATTCAGAGGGCCTAGTACAGTCCCATGCAGGTTCCCCAGCTGTCAGTCCAGAGTCCATGAGCTCCCACTACCTCAGGTCAGCTGTCTGTGTGGTTTTCTCCAACATAATCTTGAACCCACTTGCTCCTATAATCGCCCCTTGTTCTCTTCAACTGAATTCCAGGAGCTCTGCCCAGTGCTTGGCTATGGGTCTCTGAATTTGCTTCTGTCAGTTGCTAGATGTGGTTCTGTGTTGACAATTAGGATAGTCACCAATATGATTATAGGGGAAAGCTAGTTGAGGCACCCTCTACACTGTTGTTAGGAGTCTTAGCTGGGGTCATCTTTGTGGGTTCCTTGGAATTTCCCTAGCACCAGGTTTCTCCCTAACCCCATAATGGCTTCCTCTGTTAGGCTATCTCTTACATTGCTCTCCCTCTCTGTCCCTCCCCCAACTCAGCCATCTTGATCCCTCTCCTGTAGCTCCTCCCAGTTTATCAAGCAGATCGTAACTATTTCCCAGCCTGGGGCAATCCATGTATGTCCCACTTAGGGTCCTCCTTTTTACCTAGATTATCTGGAGTTGTGGATTGCAGCCAGGTTATTCTTGACTTTGTGTCTAATATCTACTTCTGAGTGAAGAGATAACAAGTTTACCTTTCTGAGTCTGGGTTATCTCACTCAGAATGAATTTTTTTCTAGTTCTATACATATGCCTACAAATGTCATGATGTTATTTTTTTTTTACTCCTGAGTAATATTCCATTGTGTAAATGTACCAAATTTTCTTTATCCATTCTTTGTTTGAGGGGTATCTAGGTTGTTTCCAGTTCTAGCTATTATGAATAATGCTGTAATGAACATAGTTGAGCAAGTGTCCTTGTGGTATGTTTGAGCATCTTTTGGGTATGTACCTAATAGTTGTATTGCTGGTACTTGAGGTAGGTTGATTCCCAACTTTCTAAGTAACCACCATACTGATTTCTCGAGTGGCTGTTCAAGATTGCACTTCTACCAGCAGTAGAAGTCTACATACTCTCCAATTTAGGCATACGATGGTATATCAGAGTCATTTTGATTTGCATTTCTCGGACTGTAGACTGAAGTTTTTCTGTATCCCACAGCTGCGTGGTCCCAAGTAAATACTCAGAGACTTATATTAATTACAAACTGTTTGGCCTATGGCTCAGGCTTATTATTAACTAGCTCTTACAACTTAATCGAGCCCATCTCTATTAATCTGTGTTTTGCCACATGTTTTTGTGGTATTACCTGTTCAACCGCAGCTCTCAGTGTATCCTCTGACCCTGCCTACACCTTGTCTCTCTGCTTGGATTCCATGCATGGCTCTATTCTGCCTTGCTATAGGCCATAGCAGCTTCTTTATTAACCATTCGTAACATCTTCAGCCTATAGTCCTAGAGTGACTGGCAGACTTTTCAGTTAAGAAGGAAATTTGAAGAACTGTTCTGCCTAATGGCAATGTTGATCAGTTGCTTTTCTCTGTGTCCTACAGAATGTCTGGCTGTTTCTTCTCTGAAGCAGAAACCCAAAGTACCATCTCACCTTGTTTTGGCAAAGTTCATTGATCACCTTCCTATGGGTCCTGCATGTCCAGTTCATCAAGCAGTCCAGACACGAGCAGTTCCTTGCCCAAACGTCTAGCCTTTTCCACATTGTAAGCAAACTCTATGAGTTTCTTCTTTTTTTATTTTATAATTTAATTTAATTTTACATATCAGCCATGGATTGCTCTGTCCTCCCTCCTCCCACTCCCTTCCCCTCCCTACCCCCAGCCTAGCCCCCCCATTCCCATCTCCCCATCATCCTCTCTGAAGTAACTTTTGCTGCCAGAAGCAGACATGACTCACTGTCCAGAAATGTCTAAGTTTTTAAACATTTAAATGCCATATTCTGTAGGTCTTTGTAGTGTTTTAAGATTGCCTACCTAATTAGAATATATGTTTGTATATCTAGAAAACTTAACTAAAAAGATTATAAGTTTGATTATGATAGATGACTAATTATTAATGTGTATTTCTTAATTATACATTATAATTTTAAATAAATTGCATAAATATAATACCTTTAACAAGAGTAGAAATACATATACAGTATGACAAAATTGACCTTAAATTTATATCAATAAACCAAATCCACATCAACGTAAAGTATTTTGAGATTAACAGTTGAGTAGATACAGCCTCACATCCTCCTTTAGTTTTATTACTTAAAAAATAAAATCATTTGTGTAGTGGTTTTAAGATTCACTGACTTGTTCCCTCCTGCCCTCAAAATATTGATGGTCTCAAATGTTCTGGGAAAGGAAATGAGTTGAATAAATTTATTGAAAAAAACCTACACATTTGAAAGTATTAATATTGATGAAACTGCTGAACAGAATGTTCTCACTAAACCATGGAGATAGAGAAGAAGATCAAGATTGGGAAAGAAAAAAAAACTCACAAATGAGTTTGGGAACATTTTCTGCTAATTTTGTAGTGAATATATTAGTGCTTTTATAGATATAAAATAAAAATATAAAAACTAAGAATCAAGAAAAAGTATATGACTTCAAATTATTAGTTAATCATTAGAAGATTATAATAATAAGAAAGATAGGAATGTTGCAGAAATTATATAGATGTATAAATTAGGATATATATAAAGGTTTAAAATAGACTTTAACATAATTTGATAAGAAATTTTGTTTTGCATATTGTAAGTTAAGAATTAGCCTTTTAGATCCTAATTGTCTTGCAACAGTGACTATGAGGAAACATTAAAGGCCTCTCAACCCCCACCTAGTTAAACTTTGTGTACTTGCTCCAGGAACTGTGACCATTGAATTTTATGGTTATGACTTTTTATGGACATTTTGGTCATGATGGGAAGATAGTCACGTATTTGATATTTTTTGAAGTGCAAATACAGACTGGTGTAATCATTGTTGTAGGTTTTAAAAATAAATTCTGTGGCCCTGAGAAGAGACAGACATATATTCTTTTTTATACACTGCCTCCTGAGCACAGTATCAAATAAAATATTCCTAGAGACTCAGAAAAGATTCAACTGCTGTCCGGCACAAGTTATTTATACTGCCTGCTCCATCCACCCTTCTTCAGTCCTGATCTCTGCTGCAGCTCGTCCCCAGCATAAGTGGCGCCTGAATAGGAGACCTGAAGTAGGATAAGTATTAACAAGGTGTTTCTGGTGTAGTGAGAATCCCACAAGGGTGCTGCAGACTCTCTGTCAAAGAGTTGGGCTGGGTGAGAGTGGTTAATAAGAAAGAATTAATAATGATCTCCTGGTCATTGAATAGGGCTGAGGAGAGTATATAAGAGAAAAGAAAAATAAATACAATGGGACAGGTGGAGTCTAAGGGAAGGAGGATTTTTGTTGATTTTTTTAAACATACTTTAGAAAAGAATAGAATAAAAGTTGATGACAATCAAATTTGTGAGTTTTTATAGTTTGTGCATGAGATTTCTCCTTGGTTTCCTGATCAAGGCTCCCTAGATATTGATAATTGGGATAAAGTAGGTGAAGATATTATTTTTTGGTATGAATCCAATGGACCACCAGGCATGCCTGTAGATGCTTTAGCTTATTGGTTATTAATAAAGCAGGCTGTGGTGCCTATGGAAGTTGGGACTTACCTAAATGTAAAAAATCTACAGAAACCTCTCCTCAAAATAAGTCAACTGCTCCTCTTTTATTTAAAGATCCATTAGCAAAGGAGGTTAGTAATTAGGAGAAAAGAGATAAGAAGAATGAGGAGTCCTTTCAAACAGAAAGTGACTGAGAGGAAGAGGAAATTAAAGTTTTAAGGAGCACTGGCCACTCAGCATCTCCTTTTCAAAAGAAACCTAAAAAGAGGCCAAAAGTCGAAAAGGAGTCTGTAGGTTTTGCTGCTGCAGTTAGAGAAGGTGACAGAGCAGGGGAACCTTTGGTTAGGTGTTAACCTGTAATGTTTGATATAAATATTCAAGAGATGCCTGTGTTGGAGCTCCTTATGCAATTTACATAGTGAATCCATTGGTTCTTTATATATGTTTGAGACTAACAATGGTTCATTTAAAATAATGTGCAAGCATTGCTTTCTTTCTAATTGTATTCTTTCCTTATTATTATTACAAAATTTTCTGTTAACTTTACATATCAACCATAGATCCCCCCCCCTCCTCCCTGCCCCCCAGCCTTTCCCATGCTACCCATCCTCCATCCCTACCTCCTCCAAGTAAGATCTCCCATGGGTGTCAGCAGAGTTCAGTTGAGAAAGATCCCAAATGTATTTCTTCTATTGTAACAGATGAGGCTTTTGTTATATTAGGCCAATCACATTATGTCTTACTTCCTGTTAATAATACTGGAACTTGGTATGCTAATTCTGGTTTACAGGTTATGAATAATGTTGTACATTCTTTTTTGCAGAGGTAACTGTTGTATGGGAACTTTAATTTTAGGAGTTACTGCATTAATTGCTATTGGAGCTAATTTTGTTTTTTCTACTGCTGCTTTGGTTAAACAAATTCATGTAGTTCAACATGTGAATCAATTATCAAAAACTGTTTCTATTGCCCTTATGATTCAGGAACACATGGATAGAGGTATTCAGGAAAGACTTAATGCTTTAGAAGAAGCAGTGGTTCATATAGGAAATCTAATTCAAAATATTAAGGTTAGACTATCAATAGAATGTCACTCACAATTCCACTGGATTTGTGTTACTCCTTTATCATACAATGCTTCAGAACATTCTTGGGACAGGATTCAACTTCACCTTAAGGGAGTTTGGGGTTATTCAAACTTTTCTTTGGATTTTCGTAATCTACCTGAAAAAATTTCTGATATAAGTAAAACTCATATTGATTCTTCCAAAGTGGAAAAAGTCTCAACTTCTTTCCTTAAGACTATTAGGGAATATATAAGTTCCACTATTATTTGGCCATTTTTTTTATTAATTTGGGATTGATAATTTATATTTTCTTACTTATTATTTTTCCTTTTCCAGTCATCTTTCATTGACTAGCATGAAGCATCAAAACACTGTCAGTGAAATTTCAAATGGATCAACTGAAAACTGAAAAAGGGGAAGATGGTGGCGCCACTCACCATTTAGTTAAAGAGACTGTAGGATTGTTGTGTGGCTAAGGAAACTGTGTGACAAAGTCCAGTTTCTGGTTGAATGGATACAACCCTGCTTTCTCCTTTAGTTTTATTACTTAAAAAATAAAATCATTTGTATAGTGGTTTTAGGATTCACTGACTTGTTCCCTTATCCCTTCAAAATATTGATAGTCTGAGATGGTCTGGAAAAGGAAATGAGATGAATAAATTTATTGAAAAAAGTAGTATAAAACCTATGCATTTGAAAGTATTAATATTGATGAAATGGCCGAACATTATGTTCTATCCAAACTGCAGAGATGGAGATGAAGACCAAGATTGGGAAAGTCCAAAGCAAAACAAAACAACAAAAACAACAACAACAACAAAAAACCCCACAAATACATATGGGAACATTTTCTGCCTTTTTTTTTTTTTACTTATAAACTCAATGGCCATGGCAGGCTTCTTGCTATCTGTTCTTATATCTTAAATTAACCCATTTCCATAAATCTTTACCTTTCTATGTGGCTTGTGGCTTACCAGTGTCTTACATCATGCTTCTCCTCACAGTGGCTGGCCGCATCTCTCTGACTCTTCTATCTTGTTCCCCCAATTCTCTTCTCTGCCAGTCTTGCCTATACTTCCTTCCTGGTTACTGGCCAATCAGCATTTTATGTATCAATCAATCATAGCAACATATATTTACAGCATACAGGGCATCCCACAACACTTCCCTTTATATGTTTTTTCAATAAGGAAGATTTTAACTTTAACATATTAAAATTACATATAACAAAACAATTAACAAGCAAGAGTTACAGATACAATATCTAGTCTATTTATAATATCTAGTCTATTTGTATTTGGCAGAATTAAAGAAGATAGCCTATCTATCCTATATTTGTGAGTCTAAAGTTTCATATCTAACTTATCTTTTATCATAAATAAGGAATTTATAACTAAATTGTCTTCAACTACATCAAAGACCCCAGAAGGGTATACTATTACCTGAGAAATGGAAGAAGAATGCAAACAACTTTTGGGAGTCTTGTGAGAGTAGAAAGAGACAGCTGGCAGCCTGGACAGTCATTCAAAGTTCCTTTGTAAAGTTGGGGCATCTGTCTTCAGCTCACAGGCCTAGAGTCTCTCAGTCACTTCTCTGTGTGTCCTGTAGAATGTCTGGCAGTTTCCTCTGTAAAACAGGAACCTGAAGGACCATTTTGCCATGCAAAGTTCGGTGGCCATCTTCCTATGGGTCTTGCATGTCGTGTTGATAAAGCAGTCCAGGCAAGAACAGATTCTTGCCCAAATGGCTATTTTTGCCAAGAAGAAGATAAACTCCATATGGAGTTTCTTTGATGCCCATCCTCCTCTCGGAAGTAAATAGGTGCTGCTAGGAACAGACATGTCTCACTGTCCAGGAAGTCTAAATTTTTAAAAATATTTTAAATTCCATATTCCATAGGTCTTTGAAGTGTTTGAGGATTACCTACTTAACTGAATTATGTCTATATGTACCTAGAAAACTTAACTAATATGACTACAAGTATGATTATCACAGATGACTAATCATTAATCTATTTCTTAATTACCCATTACAATTTAAATGAGTTACATAAATATAATACCTCAAATGAGAGTAGAAATATATATACACTATAAAAAATTAAGTTTAAACTTGTATCAATAAACTAAAACCTATACCAATGTAAAACATTTCAAAAAAGTTGTTGCTCTTTAAAAGTAGGTTCAATGATTTACCCTTTTATCCTATCATAACTATATCTTATATATCTACATCCTATCCTCATTTCTTCTTTTAGAAAGACATTGTATTTATATTTAACCTGCTTTAAATAAAAATATTGTTTTTTCTCCATCCCACACCAGAGGAGAGGTCTTCTGATATGGGACAGAAGAATCTTTTAACCTTTTCTTTAAACAATATGCTTGGATTTAGAGAAGGAGTGAGCCAATTCCATCTCCAAAGCCAGCTTGGTATATTTGGGAATTTGGGCATAACTTCTCATACTACTTCCTGCTGGACGAGGGCGCAGTGTCTTATGGGGACACAAATAAAATTTTAAGCTTATGGGATAGTCCGTGAGGGTGGCTCGTAGATCCTCAGAAAAAATTTAAACTGTTGCCTGGTGCAACTTTTTTGTATTGCCTGCTGCATGTACCCTTCTCCAGTCTGATCTCTGCTGGAGCTGGTCCCCAGCAGGGCATGGATAAGCTTTACTCATACCATAGCAGTTCTGAACAATTTGTACAGCTGGTGCTTTTTCAAAGTAGGTATTTTACTGATCTAGTAATGTGATGGTAAATTCTCCTGTAAGACCCATGACCTAACTAGTCCTGCATAGTTGGCTAGGTTTCTAGAACCAAGCATAATGTACCCCTTATTGAGGTGTCTTTAAGTATAATTAGATGTTGTTGGTTACATCCAACATTAGACTGCTACTATTGAACCTTTGAGGCTATCTTACCATGCTTGTCATTATTGTGGTTTATAGGTATAACACCTGATTAGGACTACTGATTGCTATTCTCCACTGGCATCTTGCACAGCAACTTCTAGAAGGAAGCTTTCAGATGAGAGCCAGTGAGACAGAGTCCTGTATTTAAAGTATGTGGTGTCTTCAGAAACCTACTTACCTTTAACTTCCGGGTTGCAATGAAAGGCAACCACAAAAAGCCTATATTTGTTTTAAGAGTCACATGGACTCCCCTAAACAAAAATTCAACAGAAATTTCTAATGCCAGATACTAAAGTTTTTGTCAAATGGTCTATGGATCTTAGAGGGAGTATTGTTAGCCTCACTGGCATAATTAAGTTTTATATACATATGTATGTATTTATACACACAAATATGTAAGTTTGTGTATGTATATGAGTATATATGTATATGCATGTATATATACATATTCTTATTTGTATTGTATGTAATTATAGAAAAATATCAAATAACATGATTCATTAGAGTTTTTTTTCAAACATCCTTCCTGTTATTTGTCCCTCCTCCCTCTTTGTCCTTCTAAACTGGCCTGCTTCTCCCTCCTCTTTTTTCTCATTTCATCTTCACTTAAATATTCAATAATTCAATATGCATTATTGAAAACATTTTAGTGCTCAGCTTTGGATATGTTAATGGGTGAGTCATGTATAAGATAAATGTCTTAACCATTCAACATCACCTTTGTGATATATTCTTTTGTAACACTGCAAATGTCATCATATGGTAGAGTCTATTTGTGTATGCCAAAGGGATTACACAGAACATCAGGAAGAAGGACTCTGAGAAGATTGTGTCCTCAGCTGTTGTATGTATCGGCCAACAGGGTTGACTTCTGGCCCTAAGCAAGTGATTTCCATGGGTCAACAAGTGCCACCTTCCCAGGAAGTCTCATCATCCTGTGGAAGACTTATCTACACACTGATATTTATTGGGACTTATTATAGTTTTAAAATTTTCTTTTCTCATCATAGATGAGAAAAATATCAATATGCCATGGTTTACTCATTCAGGTATGTATTTCTTAATGAACGTATGAGCTATGCTTACATGGTTTCATTAACCAGCCAGCTGATTGGAGCTTATCTACCCAGAAAGTAACATTTGTTTTCTTTGGTGAACTTAATGTTCTTCCTGACAGATTTAAAACTAAAACAAAAGAGAGCTTAAAGCCATAAAAGTTAAGGTCACAGATTAACAAACAAGTTACAAAATGCACAAAACTATGGGTCTTTATTTTCTTTAAATAGTTAAAAGTAATCATCTATGCACTAAAAAATACAGAAAAAGAAATATCATTTGTACTGTGGCTATCTCTACAGATTTGCAAATTGAGGGAAAATGATAGCAGGTTATTTAGTAGTGTAGGCACTTAAGCCTATCTTGTTTCTTGAACCACTTATACACCATCAAGGGAAAAGACTTATTTTTGAGCCTGGTTAATGAGCATAATTTGATGGATTAAAAAACTGTAAATATGGAAATTATTTCTTCATCATTTAGATTACATATTTAAGCCAATACATGAAATTGCTCTGACTAACTGTAACTCAATGATTCTTAATGAGTAAAATGAGAAATGTGGTGAAACTATGGAAGAAAATCCACTGAATACTTATATATTAAGAAAAATGCTATTATTCTCAGATTATACATGTTAGATTGACTGGCTGGACATGTCTTAGATGCTGGCTGAGTAACAGAATTGTGAAATAATTCCTGTCATATAATTATCTATTTTATTTAGTAGCTAGATTGTCTTTTGTTGCAATTATGTCTCAGTATACCAGATATTTATTGTAATGCCACAGAACTTCTGTTTAAATATATTTATTAAATGTAAAATATTTGATTAAGAGAAAAAGCAATTTCAATTTAGAACAACTATTAAAGGCAATGGTGTAATGTAGAAGAAGTTTAGAGAGCATGACCTAAAACACAGACATGAATAATAAGCTCTGATGTCTTATGGCCTACAAAGGGATCAACATGATGACTGGCTATAGATATTAAAATAACTAGGAGATACAAACTACAAGTTGAAAGCATGAAGTCATAATGATAAAGACAAAATTGCTAACTACCTTGATTTTATCATCTCACATTGTACACATGAATTGAGTTATCATACATTATCCCATAGACCTGTAAATATAGAAGACATTTTTAAGGGATTGTCTAGAACATTAACCATTTTGATTGGAGTAAACTAGACTTCACCTAAATGCATATTGTTTTCTAGATTTTTGCCATTCCATGTCTAGATTCATTCCCTTCATTACAGCTTTTTGCTGAATTATGATCTCTCAACAATCACATGTACTCAGTTACAAGTTTTATTATGACACTAATGAATATATATATATATATATGTATAGACAATGAATCAGTTTACCAATTTAACTTTCCAACCAAAAAGTAAGATGTAAGCTGTAGATTCTCTGGGGTCTACAATTAGGAAACATGGGGTATGAAAAATTAACATTTGCTATAATACATGTCAATGAAGAAAAGGTCACAAAAATAGTGAGAAATAAGGAAACAAAATTGACAAGCAACAACCAAATTGAAAAACTTATGTCACTTTGATGCTTGAATTCATGTGTGTTATTTCATGAACTACAGCATCCTTATATATCATAGCATATTTAATGATCATAAAGTATTAAATTTATGAAAATTCATAAAGCAGGAATCAATCACCAGAAGATGTTTGCCCCTTTTTTTTTTTGGTTTTTCGAGACAGGGTTTCTCTGTGTAGCTTTGCGCCTCTCCTGGAGCTCACTTGGTAGCCCAGGCTGGCCTCAAACTCACAGAGATCCGCCTGGCTCTGCCTCCCGAGTGCTGGGATTAAAGGCGTGCGCCACCAACGCTCGGCTCAGATGTTTGCCTTTTAAGCCATATTCATCCACCTCTCATGGGAATTTCTCACAGAACCTGTTACTCCCTATTAGTTAGCAAAATCAACTTATTCTCTTGTAATTCACAGATCTACAGAGTACTTTTACTCAGGTAAAAAAGAAAAGAAGCGTTCAACACAGAAAAAGAAAGGCCTTGAAAATACTTGCTACATAGTAATGGATGATATGTACTCTATCATCTTATCACAAGTAAACTAAACAGTATTTCCCCACATATACATCAAAGTGGAAATCATTATAAAAATATCAGCAATTTTCATGAGAACTGAAATCTCAAGCTTGTGGCAATTTTCCCACCATTAAGCAGCCTTCAGGGTGAGGATGGAGACTGTTATGATCATGCTCTTGACACATTCTTCCATAGAAAGCTGGAGACAGAGACAGCATACCCGAAGGTAATGTGATTCAGGAATGTTGTTTACTTACTGAGTTCATATTTCACTTGTATATCTATTTTTATTTATTTATTTATTTGTTTGTTTGTTTGTTTTTGTTTTGACTGGACAAGATTTCTCTTTGTGTAGCTCTGGCTGCCCTGGAACTTGCTCTGTAGACCTGGCTGGACTCAAACTCATAGAGATTCACCTGCCTCTGCCTCCCCAGTGATTGGATTATAGGTATGTGCAATCACCACTCAGCTCTCCCTTGTATATTTGAAAACTACACATGAGGAGGTGATGAAAAATACTTATGCACCCTATGAGCCTTTAATTTCTTATGGTCAAGTCCACCCTGAGCTTTAAAGATTGATAACAGTGTCTAACGCGTAAGCCTATTATTAAATACATTTAAAACTTGTGTTGAATAGATTCTCTTCTCTTGTATATATTTTTCACATAAATCAGTGAACTTAAAGATAAATAAGAAAATGAGTAGAAATTATTGAATTATGCATGACATATTATAATGTATATGACAACACGATCCTCCAGAAATGCCTCTCAGTGCTATGTATGTACTACTTGTGATTGCTGAATTTATTCTTGCTTATTTACCAAAAGTTTTCTTAACATCATTGCCTAAAGAACTTGTTGTTATTAGTCTATTCTGCTTCATTTTTCTGTTCTCAAAACAAGATAAGAAATCATAAAACCTTGTGTGGATTCTCTCACTCAAATGATAACAATTTGATATGTTGCTCAATATTGTGTTCAACTTCATTCGACCAGAAAATAAAAGCTAATTCTAGGGACCTTAAAATTACAGGAGGGCTCTGAAGTTCTTTGCCAATATACTTTGTGAAGCACTATCACATTGAATTTACAAAGGTAAAAGATACCATTATTTTCTAAATCAATATGGTCCAACACTTAATTGGAGATGCTATGGATTTCTGTGTAGACATCTTGAATTCTCTAGAGATCATGAAAAATATAATCTAACACTTATTCTCAAAGGAATTATTTTTTAAATTATGCATATGTGTGTACATATTTGCTTCTGTGTAGAGGTATATGCATGTGAATAAAGTGTTCAGGGAGACTAGAAGGTGTCAGGTCCCTGGAGCTGGAGTTACAAGCAGTAGTGAGACAAATGACTTGGGTTGAAGAGAACTCAATATTGTCTGTAAGAGCATAAGTTACTTTTAACCACTGAGTCGCCTCTGCAGCCCCCTTAAAAGAGAGAAATACAGCTCTGATAAGATGAAAATGACTTGGTTAGGAGCATCCACTGACAAATATATAGATACGTTATACACTAGATGAGTACTAAAGAGCTAGTAAAATTCTCTAATAATTTGTTTCTGATAGCCATATACAGACTCACCATATTATGTCAAAATTTCAGTTAGATGACAGCTATGAAATCTGCCATGACAGATCTTGTATCATACCTTGTTAACCAAGATATGCTTGCACAACCAGATTGTGTTAAAGCAAGAAATAGGTAGAGTTCATATAGACACTTCCGACTCTTGTCTGTCACCACCTTTCTTCTTCCAGCAGAACAAACACCGCATTCTGCTTGGACATCAGCAGAGAGTAGCACTGTTTTATTTTAAGATGAATCTCCTGATGCCAGTGCATTTATAACTAACTCATCAGTAGTAAAATGTTATAGTTGGTGATTGCACATCTGGACTGTTGTCAGTCCCTACTGATAATTTTATTGAATACATTTATTTTTATTTACTCTCTAAATCTAAGTATACATGATTTAAATAGCTTATTTTCAACTTGGAAATGCTTTTTTTACAAAGATGTGGGAATGAATTTCTTTATTATAAAATCAGAAATAATATCTGTGATTTTCCAAAGTAGTTATATTAGAGATATCATTACTAGAACTACTATTTAGGAGTGCAAGAATTTATCTGTGCACTAATGCAAATATTATTAGACTATGGATGAGAAGGTAGCCTTGCTAATGATTTTAAATTGTCCAACTCAACATTATAGATCTGAACTTGAAATAAATGTGTTATTGGTGATCATCAGAATATATAACTGGTCCATAAAATACATTCAAGAGAAGAAGAAAACAAAACATGTCATTTTTCTGATCATAGGTGAATATACTCAGGTAGCTTGGAGGTTCTTTACATGTAGAAATTGTGTGGAATTCTTACATGACAATGCAGTTTCCCTGATAGATATTTGTGTTTGTGGCAGACAGGAAATGATTCTGGAGAATATTAGGATATTATGATACTACTTAATATCATATAAAAGGGAATTATATGACTTTGCAGAAGATTGTAATCCCAAAGGTTATTTATTCATACTTTTCTTCATGTGTTTAAATGATGTACTCCACTAGTTGACATCTGAACATAGAGAGCCTGCTAATCTGGCTAAACTTCTGATGTTGGATTAAAAGCAGTCAAAGTCACGATAAGTGTCAATCCCAAGAGGTATTTGATAATAGATTTTTTTGTCATAAATCTCAATCCTTGAGGTGAGACAGCTCATTTTAGAAAAGACAGAGGTAAGTTGCATAAGTGAGTGTCAGAAATTTCTTGTTTTGTAGATCAGGCACAGCTCAGAATTCCAGTGCCACTGCTTAGCAAATTCAAGGAAGCAGGGGTATTTATTCTTGGGGAAAAAAAAGAATGCTTCTCAAGAATTGACAAGGCTGTTGTTCTTACAAGATATTTGGCCAGATTGTGTCCATAATGACTTCTAGCATTTCTGTAGTATTTATGTTCTGTGCTAACTGCTTCATAGCTCAGATAAACATGGTAAAGCAACCTGAGTGAACACTGTATATGACACTGGAATTTATAAACTATTACAGTAGATACTCAGGAGAATGTGACTAGTTATCATGTGATTCTTCTAGTAATGCACTCACCCCAGGCACCTCTGCTGGAGTTGGATTGACATATTTCATATTTCCTTGTCTACATAATCTTCTAAATCACCACAGCCTCTGGCTCTCAGAACTGAAGGCTATGACGCCACACACCCAGTACTTAGATTTCAGTTGTGCTCACAAAATTCTTATGACGTGTCAGTATTAAATCTCTAACACTGATATTATTCATGTGTAAAGTGGACTATTGAGTCACAGTATTTAACTGCTAGGTTTTCATGAATTTTAAATGAAGCCCAAAGAGAGTCATATAACAACTGACACCAAACATAGTCTATGTTATTTTGTGTGCCCTAATTGGGGCAAAGGGTGCTTTGGAAAGTTTAATGAACATTATCTATTTATGCATTGCATCCATCTATATAGGCCTTTATTAATTGTAGACTAAGAAAAACTTCTTTCTGGTTAGGAGAAATCATTAAAAGCAAGCTGTAGATGCTGGCATTATGACTCAGTAGAGAATGTACTTGTTATGCAAGCATGGGTACCAGAGTTTAAGTCACCAGAACCCATGTAAAAGCCAGGTGTGTGTGGCTGCATGCTAATAACTTCAGTGCAAGCAGAAGGTAGAGACAGAGAATACCCAGAGCAAGCTGTGTAGACAGACTAACTTAAATGGTGAGTTTGGGGCTCCCTGACAGATCCTGTCTCAACATATAAATTAGAGAGCAATTGGGAACACCTAATGTCTGCCTCAGGTCTCCACATGCATATATATATGTATATGTATATATATAAATATAAATATATATATATATATATATAGAGAGAGAGAGAGAGAGTGAGAGAGAGATACCAGCACACAATGAAGTGTGTGTGTGTGTGTGTGTGCATGCATGTGTGTGTTTTACTTAATACCTTCAATAAGAGAATATGTTCCAAATTATTTAAATGTTTTCCCTATTGTTGGACATGATATTAATTTATCATACGCTTACCATTATTTGTAAAATATAATGATGAAAGTTTAAGATTTTCAAAGTTCGGTCTTGGTGTTATGGACCAGACTTTGAGAATAAATGTATTAAAACACTGGACAAATAAGCCAAGTTATGGATATTGATGTAAAAATATGACAGAATTGTGTGGTAATGTACAGGTATATCTCAGCACTTGAGATTCTGAGGCAAAGTTGTAAGTTTGAAGCTAGACTCCAGTACATAGTGAAATCTTGTCTCAAAAAGAAAAGAAAAACTTTTAATGAATGAATAACAAACAAACATCCTGTAATAGAGTAGGCAGAGCTTAAAATATCAAACAAGGGTTAATCATGTCATAGTATTGCCCTGCCATGGTAATAGCTGGATGCTTTTGCTACTCTTGAAAGGACAAAGGAAGAATTCCTAAATTTCTAGACTCTGAAGAGAGGACCTCTATGGATTAGAGTGTGACAGGAAAGGAGCCACTAATCACCCAGAGTATTTGTAGGTGCAGGATTCCAGGAGCTTCACTAAGGCATTTTGATTTATTCCTTATTGTACCAGTTGGCAGCAGGCTTCTTGAGTTGATTTTCATATCATTTTGATGATATAAATAGTATGTCCTCCTTGTTATATTGCTAGTAAATCTAGGAAACAGATTTCATTACTTCCACCAACCTCTGCTTTATTCAGAACTCCTTGTGCTAAACATTTAAATGAAGATCTTTTTTCTCTTTTTTGTTTTCTAGATATGACATTATTTCCATTGTTATTGTTCCTGGCTGCTGTATTACCTCCATCCCTTCTTCAAGTATTGATTAAAATATTGGTAAGGTTTACTATCTCCTCAGAACACATTAGGCAGCCATGAAGGCAAGGAAGCTATCAGATCACTCTTTCAAACTGTAAAATGTCAGAGTCTAGAGTAAGTCACTTTGATCCTCAGCAATGCACACACACACACACACACACACACACACACACACACACACACACACACACCTCAGGTGACTTACATCCACATGTAACTCACACTCTAGGGAATCTATTACTCTCTCTTTTTTTTTTTTCTTTTTTTCCGGAGCTGAGGACCAAACCCAGGGCCTTGCGCTTGCTAGGCAAGCGCTCTACCACTGAGCTAAATTCCCTTATACTCTCTTAAGGCATCCACTGGCACTGCACTCATCAATAGAAACCTGTAATTGAACTCAAACATATACACTTAATAAACATCTGGGGATTTTGTTACTTTACATTAAAATAAAATGTAAGGATTTTCATGCAATGACTTTAACATGTACATCCTTTCTGCCTTAGAAATCACTAGCTGTGAGAGATCTATTTGCACAAAGCTCTCATTAGTGCCTTCAGAACATAAAACATTAGGAAGAGATGGACATGTTGTAGCCGCTGGCAATGCAGTGTGATTAGATCCATGGGTGCAATGTCCACAGAGACTTGAGGGAAGTAAGACTGCAGGAAGGAGAAACAACTGATCCCAGCAGTGAGATAAAATGTTTGTGAGAGTCAATAGTTATGCTGTAACATCTTGTTCTACACTATAAAACAGCACATTATGAAGTATGTTTATATCAGCAAGTGGCTCTTATATCTCTGCCAATTCACATAATATCACTCCATCCCCCTGTGCCACACAAATGAAAAAGGTAAATTTAAATATCAGTATCTGAGTTAACTTAGTAGGCTTATTGCTGTCCATTGAAATGTAAAGTCAGTAATGCTCATTTATTTTCAAGAATTCATTGTCTCAAAATTGACTTGGATATCCTATTAGATAAAAATGTCTTTGGAGTGATCACAAAAACCTGTTACATATAAAATTCTCTAATGCACACATATATTGGGTAAGGGCCTACACATTATCTCACAAGCTTTTAAACTCCTAGTCAGATAGCTATTGCCTCTTAAGATCTATAGTAAATTATATGTCTTCATCCTTAGCACTTCCTTGCTACAGCCTAACTGAGTGTGAATGACTTAAGGTTCTCTACTTTGCGTGGCTATTATTATAGATCTCTCTTAAATCAAAATTGACATTTTTAGCCTTAGAAGAGTTTTTATTTTTACATGCCATAAATTCATTCTGTTCTCAAAATTTTTATTTAAAGTGTTTCTAACAAAAGGCACAGATTTTCTTAAATTTATTATAAAGGCTTAATGACCAAGATTGGCCTGAGTACTTTAAAAATGACTTTCATTCACCTTAGACAACATATTCACCTTTTAATGCAACCTTAACATACACTAACATAACTTTAATTTCATTTCTATTCAGGATATAAGTTTTGAGGATTTGATAACCTCTAAAGAGTCAGTCCAAGAAGAGATTGTAAAGAAGCACAACCAACTGAGAAGAATGGTTTCTCCACCTGGTAGTGACTTACTAAAGATGGTAAGGGCTCACAACAGGACAGTGAATTTGGAGAGCTGTGTTTGGAGCCTTTGGATAACATCTGACTTCTCCTGTGTGCTTTAAGAGGCTCTGCCTCTATTTTATCTTCTATTTAGAAAAATCAAAAACAGAAGTATTCATTGTTTTGTTTGTGTGCATGTGTGTTAGTGTGTGTCCATATACTATGGCATGCACATAGAGATCAGAGTTGGTTCTCTACCTCTGTGGCTTTAGCTGTGCAATGATCAGAGTAGAATTCATTAAATATCTTTTATAACAGTGACTTATTGGGATTATGGAGCTATATCAATTATAGTGACTGAAATAAAACCAAATATTTGACTCTGGTCACCAGTGAAAAGCCACTATGTCATTTTGGCTCACTCTTTTCTCCTAAGGTCAGAACATTTCTCCTTTAAGTCCAATGACCTTTCATCTAAATAGTCTATTCTCTGGATCCAGATCCAAAGTCCATGTGTCTTTAAATTCATTCAATGAGAGAAAAAAGAAGCTAGGATTTATGAGGCACCTTCTTACAGCTGTAAAAATAGTCTTAGTACCTTAACATGGTGAGTGCTAGTCGCTCTACAGCAATTACTCAGTCTTTAATGATTCCTGTTGTGATTTCACTAAGTCATTAAACCATTAAAGGTTTTAGTATTTTTTGTGGCCTTGGGAGGACAGACTATTTGTATTTATTTGGTACAGAAGAGGCCATATACAAGATGGAGTAACTGTGGACGTAGGTTATGAAACTAGTAAGAAGACCATGTGGGAGGGTAAAGGGACTCTAGAAGGCATGGGAAGTGGAAGGAAAGAGAACACATGTGACATCAAATGGAGGCTGTGGGTGAGAGGGCATGCATGGGAGGATGGGCAGGATCAGGAAGATAGGGGAAGGAAAATATACAAACATAAACTTATTTATAAATGCCACCATGAAAGCTCATAATATACTTGCTAACATAAAAATTTAGACATATCTATATTATATATTGATCATGATGAAAATCAGAAGGTTCCTACAGATATTTTGCAATGATATTAGCATGTGTGCAAAGGTCATGTGACTCTGAGGTTTGAGATATTCCATGGGTATCTTCTTTCCTTTTCCTTTTTAGCAATGGAGCAATGATGCCCAAGTGAATGCACAGAGATGGGCAAATCGGTGCTATTACACACCCAGTCTTCAAGGAGACAGGACCACCGGTATGTAAACTCAATGTCACTTACAAATGAATGGAAAGTCACACAGAAAAGCCCATTTTCTCATATCATGCTAACAAAACGTTGTAAATAAACACCTATTCTGATGCTGCCTTTTTAAAAGTTAAATATCTCTGGGGCAGAGATGGCTCTGAAAGGTTCTACTTTGTGCTTATTGAATGTTTTGTATTTTACACAAACTGTCTTTCCTCATGCCAGCTTTGTGCTTTGCAACCAGTTTACAATTAAAGCAAGGTATAGATTGTCTTTTTCTCTGCTTTAAAGATTAGAAACTGATGTCTTGATCAATATCATTACTAATTAAGGCCTTATAAAGGAAATTTGAAATTAGAATAAAAATCTCTTTTTTTATTTTATCCTATTATGGTTTTATTTATGTGTATGTGTGTCTCTGTGTATTTATGCATGTGTGCATGTATGTAAGAATGCTTCTAGAGGCCAGAAGAAGGCACCCGACCCTCTGGAGCTTACAGGTTAGAGGTGGCTGCTACAGTGCTGTTGTCACAGGTGGTGGTAAGCTACACTGTATGGACGTTAGGAGTTGGATTCAAGTCTGCTGAAATAGGGAGGTATACTCCTACATGCTCAGCCATTTCTCCGGCACTCTGAAATTAGAATTTCTGTCTTTAACCCCAATAACTTCATGATGTGCCTTGTTGTGCTTCCAAGCTATCTTTTTAATTATAGTATATTTAATTTGATCAACTAATTCATCATTTTTCCTCAAGAAATATCAGATATCTTCGCATTTACATTTACTACTTCTCTTACTATTTTTGATGGGAGGAGACAGGTCTCACTGTATAGCCCAGGATATCTTCAAATTTCTGATCTTCCAACCTCAGCTTGCTAAGCACTGGGATTTTGTGTCTAAATCACCAATGTGTGTGCACCCAGCTCTTCCTTCATTTTTTTGAGATCAACTTATGAGTGCCTGAAAGGACATATTATGTAAATTAAAAATAAACTATGAAACAATATTTACATAAGGAAGTATAAAAATGATAACATGTGTGTTATAAAATTCATTTATTAGTTAATAAATGAATCATGAGATAAAATATTTCTGAAAACATTAAGAATGATCACCTTTGGCCCAATTTAAACCTAGTAAATTAATAATGTCTTTTAAAGGTTTTACTTTGTAGACATTTCTAACTTAATAACAGGACTAAAAATTCATTAAAACGTCTACAATATTCAGTTAAAGTTTAAAGTAATTTTTTATTTACAGAATTTGATAAAAATACTAAGCTATTGCTGGGGGTTAAAAGATCCTTGTTTTCCCATTCTCTGAAGGAAATCTGGCCCATGAAGTTTTAATTTTCTAGTTAAGACATGACTATAACACAAACTGCTAAATGGTCCTATTAACCAAAAACCAGGAGCCAGGTATTGGGGTGAAAGCTGAAAGATCAGAGAGCGATCCAGCCATGTCTTATCTCTAGGAAATCCTCAGCCAAGGCAGAGCTACTTCTTGTATACTCACTCCTATATACCTTTCTCGCCCTGACGTCTTACCTCTTCTTTCCACCCAGCTACATTACTTCCTCTTCCCACCCTGTTCTATCACTTCCTGTCTGTCTGTATAGACCTCCAGACTTCTATGATTAACTAGTGCTGGGTTTAAAGGCATGTGCCACCATGCCGGACTCTGTTCCCAATGTGGCCTTGAACTCACAGAGATCCAGATGACTCTCTGCCTCCCGAATGCTAGGATTAAAGGCGCGGGCTACCACTGCCTAGCCTCTATGTTTAACATAGTGCCTAGTTTTTTCCCCTGATCCACAGATAAGCTTTATTTAACAGAGCACAAATAAAATATCATCACACATGACCTATAAACTTTGAAAATATAATCCGTTCTGTTTTGTTTGCTTTGTACTTGTAGTTTTTAAAGAATGACTGTAAAGGCTCACACAGAACAATAATCCTAAATATGTAAAATTGTTACAAAAATCTTTAGCTACTCAGAAAAGATATGAAAGGAGTTCATCTTGATCTTCTTTAAGACTGCAAATTCATATTTGGTACACATGAGGCACAGGCGTGTGTGTGTGTGTGTGTGTGTGTGTGTGTGTGTGTGTGTGTGTGTTCCTCTTTTTTCTTTATTGCTGTCTTTTTGAGTATTCTGTCTTTTTTCTTAGACATAAGATGTGGTGAGAATGTCTTCATGTCACGTTACCGAGTATCATGGTCTCGCGTTATCCAAAGCTGGTATGATGAAGTCATAGATTTCAGATTTGGTTCAGGCCCAAATCCAACTGATGCAATAGTTGGAAATTACACTCAGGTAAGAAAAAGTCCTGTCTCTGTAAGTGCTAGGCAAGGAAGTATTTTTAATTACTTGACTGATTTCAATGAAGAATTTCGGTGCAGAAAGTTTTTATTTTCTTTTTGAGACATGGTCTCACTATGTAGATCAGAATGGCTTTGAGCTGCCTGTCATCCTATCATATTATCCCAATTTCCGGGAGTATAGAGAGAGTGCACACCAACTGTACACCTTGGGGAAGATCTTGAGTGGTTGGTTGTTCATTGGTCTTGACACTCATTGGCTATTTGAGCTGCCATCTTTCAATGGCTTATCTAATCTTTGTAAGGGAACATACTTGATTTTTTTTTCCTAACCATAATTTCTTGACTTAACTCCCCAAACAAGGGTAATGGCCTATATTCTAAGACAAGTTTACAGACTCTAACAGGGCTGTACATCTGTTCTGTATGGCTCCTGAGTGAAAAGGGAAAAGATATCTCCTGGACTTTTATTGCCAGAAATCCTGACAGCTGTTGGATATAAGGCCCAGGCCTTGGGCCCTTTCACTTCAAATACTATGACTCTTTTTAGCAAGAATTATAAGATTGTGGGTCCATCCTGTCCACTGTCAAAGAGGGTCTTCCAAACCTAGGAAGAAGGTGATGTGGGGATCCTGCTTGGCTGGGTAGAGAGGAGATGCAGATGTGGTATAGGCACAAAGCAATTCCAAATCACTGGCCTGATCAGACCCTGCAGTCTGAGAAACTTGAGCTGAAACACAGTTTCAGAGGGAACTAGGATATCCAAGACCATAGCTCCACACAGAAGCACCTACCACATACAACTTCTAGGAAATATGCTGAGTGTCAGCCTTCCACCAGGCTGAACCAGCAAGGCTTGCAAGCCACTCATGGTCCCTGCCCACACAGAAAAGAAGATACTCATGATCACAGCTTAGAGTATCAAACTGAACAGTCTCTTCTGTGCTACTGGGAAGAAGTTCTAATTCATTTTCCAAGGCCAGGGCTCTATAGACATAGGACACTTGATTCTGCAAAAGGACTTCAGAGTAGTCACCAGCAACATCTTCGTCAGTTTGATGTCTGACCAGGAACTGACCAGATATTCAGGTTCCCCTCTATCTGTATATGGTCACATGTCTGTAGAGTTGGAAGCAGTGTCAAAGAAGTTCTACATCACACCATCCTCCTGATGTCCATAGATTCTTTGATGCCTTCATTTTGACACCAAGCTCCTTAGCCTCACCAAGCCTTCTGCATCCTCATTATCTTGCAGACTCTCAAAGGTGACAAAGAAGAAGCTTCTCTGAGATGGGGCTGAAGCCACTGTCAGCCTCCATGAAACCTCCACTCGGTACTTCCTAAAAGTTTTGCCAGACTAACTGACCAACAGTAGCCTCTTAGGGATGTTCTAACATCTGTAGTTTGAGTCAATCACTTAACTTTGTCTATAAGACATATAGAAACAAAGTATACCAGCTGTGTTTTTAATTTTGTATTTGTTTTTCTGCACTATTTTCTTCTCTGACCTGTGCCCTGTCTTCATCTCTGGGTGTATAGGTTGTTTGGAATACATCTTACCAAGTTGCTTGTGGAGTTGCTAAGTGCCCTTACCAATTGTTGGAATACGTATATGTTTGTCACTATTGTCCTCTGTAAGTATCTGCTTCAAGTTCATTTTCAAATGCAATTTGACTTTTTTAAATTATCATAGTATAAAAGCAAATTAAAGATATTTTACACATGGAGAGGGAAATAAAAACTTCTAAATATTCCCTAGAGTTGAAACTTATTTAACTGAATCTTTGAAATGTCCATCTCATCAGTTCCATGACATCCTCGGAAGCGTTTTTCTCATCTTTAAAAATGATTTTTCTTCCCTCCTCCATTGCTGTTTTCTGGACTAGTGGTGACCTCATGAGGACCCAAGTATAAGGATTGTGAATTCATGTTGTCTATTCATGCGGTTGTAGGCTACAAAGCAAACTTTTAATAGTAGATCAGGAGTGAACATGAGTGAATGACACAGGTTAGTGATTGTGGTGCTTCTAATCAATTGATCCTACCCCTGATGATATAGGTTATTGTATCTGTTTTTAAAATTTAATTGTTGAGGTGAGGGCATTGCACACACACCCCTGCCACCCTTAGTGCAATGGAGAATCTGACTTTTCTAATTTCCTGTGATGATCAGGGTAGTGATGTTCCTACTGAGGTGTAGGCTTGGCACTTTCAGAGTACTGCACCCTTCAGATAGTTTATATAAAGAGTTTTTCTCATTAATATTCTCATTTTGATAAGCATAGAAGTCTCAAACCCACATGCTACCTTTAGAAAACCCCAAATGTTCCTAAGCATTAGAATTTTCCCAGTTATACACTAAATACCTAAAACTCAGTATATCATCATCGGTACCTCATCCACACTATAGGAATCACAGCATTTTCTTGTATCTAACTTTCTCTATGGGAAATATCTTTTATACTCAAGCAGCATTCCTGTCTTATGTATTTTCCAGGTTATCAGGAAATGAAGAGAGTGTTTCAACATTAAAT
>CABHPQ010144093.1:0-18098 GCA_902168405.1 Peromyscus aztecus | reverse complement strand
TATATGTATATGTATATATGTATATATATATATATATATATGGAAATATATAGAGAGGTGATATATGCAAGAATTTGAGTATATAGGTAAAAATTGAAAGTATTTGATGTTTTCCATTTCAATTTCAGTGGTAATACTGTAAGAAGGCAATACATTCCTTACACAGTGGGAGAACCCTGTGCCCTTTGTCCTGATCACTGTGAAGATGGACTATGCAGTAAGTTTTATTAACATGCTAATGTAATAATATAAAATGTCAATCTGCTGTAAGATTTAATAGCATAGCCTTATTTTCAAGAGTCAAAAATGTACCTAACAGCATTTTTGGAATTATAAATTTCCCTTTGTTTAGGATGTACTTTTGACATTGAAAAACAGGATACTTTATGTTGTCTAAGGATACATCTAAAAATCAGTGCATACTTGTAACTATATTGGTATTATTGCTATTGGAGTCTACAGAAATATCCCTGTGGCTATAATTCCATAAATTTCAAGTGGATTTTCTTATCCTCAATAACAGTAGGACAAATAGCTTAGCACAATAAATTCTTTTTTTTTGTTTTGTTTTTGGAGACAGGGTTTCTCTGTGTAGTTTTGGTGCCTGTCCTGAATCTCGTTCTGTAGATCAGGCTGGCCTTGAGATCCGCCTGGCTCTGCCCTCTGATCGCTAGGATTAAAGGTGTGAGCCACGACTGCCAGGCTAGCACAATAAATTCTTAAACTCCCCCAGAGCATCATTTGAATTTTGTGTTACACTTTTATTTATTTGAGAATGGGTATTTGTGTCACTCATTATATGTACAGGCACCTGCATTTGTAAAATGGCTTCTGTGTGTGATTGTGTGTTGAAGTTAGAGGTCAACTAATGTGAATTGGTTCTCTCCTTTGATAATAAAGGTATGAGAGATTTCATCACAGGAAGGGAGTGAAATGAATGTCATAGTATCTTGTTTTTAGTATTATTATGAATATAAATACAAAGAATAATATAATCCCAACATTCCAGGGGCAGAGGAAGGAGAAACAAGAGTTCAAACCCAGGTTGGAATATTGATCAAACTTCAGGTTAGCCCAGGCTACATAAAGGAATTGTAAAAGTAATAAGATATTTATAAAAATGGAAAATAACATCAAAGTTAATATAGAAAATTCTGGTGGTAATTCACTGGGATTTTTGTGCATTCTCCAGTGAATTACAGAATTCTTTTTTTTCCCGATTAATTGATCGATCGATTCTGATTGATTGATCGATCAGTCATTGAGTCGGTCACGGGAACCGAACTCGCCACCTCGCCCGAATTACAGAATTCTTTATTGTGCATCTGTATAAATTAAGTTCACAGTGCTAATGATATTAAGATTATAAACTAAAAAAGGAAGAACCAAATATCCACAGCTCTGCTGAACATGCTTTTAAAGGAGTCTAACCTACAGTAACAAATAGCAAATTGAAAAATTAACAAACAGAAATAGAAAGAGAATGATTTTTATTTTTATTTTTGTAGTTTAAATTTACTTATTTGTGGTTTAGGCTGTTTTCAGTTTTGAAATAGTGTCTCACTATGTATAAAAAGCTCACCTAAAACTCACTATGTAATCTAGTCTGATCCCAATCTTCTGAATCTTCCTGTATCCATCTCCCAGGTGTTATGAAAATTGTATCCTCTAAAGAGCTCTTAGACAAAACATAATGAAAGAGCCAGGTAGGGGATATCGATTCAGAACTGGTCATTTTGTGTTATTAATACAAAAATTATGAAAATGAGCTGCAGAATAAGGAGGTAGAATACTAATACTTTTATGTCACCTGTGCTTGTTCAGTGATGATGAATATATACAAGTATATGGAGATTTATAAAGGGCAAAAAGCCTTGTGCACACAGATAAGCACCAGGGAAGTCAGGAAAGTTAAACATATATCTTATCTCTTCAGTGGAATGAGATGCATAACTGCTCTTTCTGGAATGTCAGGAATTACAAGGTTTTACATCCTGGTGATCCTTTGCTGTCTCATGAGACAGGCTCCACCATATCTCCCAGAATTTGTTTTACTTACCCTAGACCCTTTATCTGCAAATCTTCAGCATTGATTTTAGGTCATAAAACCCATTCTTAAAGTGATGTCACTTGTGCATTACAATAGCCTAAGTGACTTCTATGTCATCTTAGGGCCTGGTCAATCCTGACACCCACAGGGGTTATGTTCACTTCAGTCATCTTCCTAGACCCTAAATCTTGGAAACTATCTCTGAATCAATGGTACCCATTCTTAAGAAAGAAGCCAGATGTACTTTGTAAAGAATCTCAATGTAAACATGTCTTCAATTGCTGTGTACTTGGGACTGAATTAATTGTTATCAGAAAACTTTTTTTTCCCCAAAATTGTACTGGACTTAAACATGGCTAATATAAAATGGTCTGGGCCAGACTCTGGAATTCCAGGCCCAGCACTGTTACCATAAAATCAGGCTGACTTTCATTCTTATCTCTTCATGAATCATGTTTGGTTTTCCTCCTGGAGCTGGAAAGCCTGCAGAGAACCACCACACAAAATGAAAGAGGACTAGCCATTTGCCTGTAGTGGTGCTTCTCTGGAGGTGGAATTAGCAGAGGTCTGTGATTGTATGGGCTAGATTCTAGCCTAGGCAACACAATGAGACTCTGTCTCAATAAACATTACCAAAAGTACAGAGGAATAAAGAAGTTATTTTGAATGATTTGGTAATTATGAGTTTCTCTCTGAGGCATGGCTGAGTTGAATGGAGGTTCATGAGCTGTCCATATACATCAAAGGCATGACAAAGACTGTAGGGTCATGAATTTCAAATGAGTTTTCATGAGTTGTTTGTCACTGCTGGACATTTGAATATAAATACCTAATAATCAGAAGAAAATTCTCTACTACCTACATTCCCAAGTCTCTGTTTTCACAAAATTAGCTCCTCTGGTATGAACAACATAATCAAAATCTAATGCAATCATGGTCAACAGAACATTCTGGAATGATTTAATGGTCAGTATTTTCACCTAAAGAAGCTGGCTGCTAGGCACAGTAGCTATAGAATGTATTAATGAAACTTGATTTGCTGAGAATATAGAGTTTAAATATTAACCATACTCAAGTTTAGAAAGTACTTGCATAATGTCTGACATTTTAAATATGAGATTCTATTTTAGTATCTATCTTTATTTTATTTTTATAAATGTTTGTGTGCGCGTATGTATTTATGCACATACATTTGAACCTAGTGACCATGAAGGACAGGAGAGAGCATTGGGTCATATGGAACTGAAGTTACAGGTTATCTTAAGCCATGATGTGGATTCTGAAAATCAAAAGTAGGTTCTCTGCAAGAAGAGCAGACTGTTAATCAATGAGCCATCTTTCTAGCCTCTAGATAGTTTAGTTCCTCAAAGAATCACTTAAGTTAATTTTTTCAAGCCTTTTATGATTGAAGAAATTCATTTCAACACATCTCATAAAGCTCTAATTTAAAGAGCATTCATTTATTTGCTCAATCCCCTTCTCCCAATTCATATGTTTTATTTTGTCATCGTTAATAGAGGAAAATATTAACAAAGTAATAAATATCTTTGTTCTTTTTTTCAGCAAATAGTTGTGAATATGAAAATAACTTTGTTAACTGTGCAGAGTTGAAGACTTCACTAACCTGTAATTATCCAATGGTTAAACAAAACTGCAATGCTACATGCAACTGTGAAGGCAAAATTCATTAAATTTCCAGTACAAGTGAACAGGGCCACGTGAAGAAAGACCACCTCTTCTGCTTAGACTAGTCACATTCCAGTAGGAAATTAGAGGTATAGATTCATTGAAATGATTCCAAACAGTAAACATTCCTTTCTTTGGTATCATTCCATTTATTTGAAATAATTTACATCCAAAGATTTTAAAATAACGTACTCAGTAATACCTTTGAAGCTTGACCTCTGATTTCTGTGAAGCATTTTTGGAGTTGAGTCAAGCCCAAGGCTATACTGTATGTCTGTATGACTAAGGTCTCTGAAACTCTGTCCTGAAAATAAGAATCAGGTTCCCAGAGCACAGTGGAGTGAAGGAACTGTATATACATCCACTGTAACTGTCAGTCATCTTTCCTAGCTCTACCTAACTAACTATATCTGAAAACAAATCCACATTAGCTTTCTTTGATTTCTTCCCACCATTTGCTCTACTCTAGATGTGCTGGAATTAGTGGTTCAAATTCTAAACTTTAATTTACATTTTAGTTTTGGGGTTTTTCAAGCACCTGATAAAAATGAAATGTAATGAACAAAATTTGCTTGTCCAGATGATTGCATTGACCTTGATTGTTTTAAAAAATTTAAATAAATCTTACTATTTGCATATTAATCCTCTCCTAGTATTTGTTTGAATTTCTGATTTGGAGTTTGTATATTCCAGTATGGTATTACAATATTTATGTTACAATTTACTTAATTTTTATTTACATTAAGTTCTTAGCCTTTACAAGAGTTTGCATTAATCAGTACACACTTCAGTTAATAAGCAATAGTAGGGTCAAGTTTGATAAATATTCTTAATCCTACCCTGGCATATCCAACCTTCAGTCCTAGTCCAGATCATATATCTGCTATGTCCACACAGACTGGTGAGTCCAATGGATCCTAGATCACCTGTATAATCCAAACCTTAAGACATCCTTTGCACTGGGATAACTATGATGCACCCTAGAATCTAACATCAGACATACAATCAATGAAAGAAATCCACATTCCCTGGTCAAATTGCTAAATCACAATATGTGCAGCCAAACAGTGTGACCCCATCCAACCAAATCCAATACATTTACGGAAACATTTTACAATTAGAATGAACCTCAGGACACAAAAATCTTTAAAACATCATAAAATTTTATCAAGGAATTTGAAGATTTAAGGAAGACATTTTAGCCTGAAGGTTTTCCTGTGTCCTGCCCAGCTGGCAGTTGGGACAAGCCTTTCCCACTCACGTCCCCCAAGTAAACACACAGAGGCTTAAATTAATTAAAACTGTTCAGTCATTAGCTAAGGCCTACAACTGACTAGCTCTTACTCTTAAACTCAGCCCATTTTTGCTAATTTATGTTTTGCCATGTATTCCATGGCTTTACTTGTGTGTCATTACATGCTGTTCCCTGGAAGGCGGGCTGGTATCTCCTCACTCAGCCTTCCTCTTCCCAAAATTCTCCTTGTCTGCTTATCCTGTCTATACTTCCTGCCTGGCTACTGGCCAATGAGCATTTTATTAAACCAGTGTACAAAAACATTATCCCACAGCATTTCCCCTTTTCTGTTTAATTAAAAAGGAAAGTTTTAACTTTAACATTGTAAAATTATATATAACAAAACACTTATCAAAACAGTTATCATAACCAAGGAAAACCATAATTACCTAGTCTTCAACTACTTCAAAGACCCTAGAAGGATATAATATTACCTAAGTAAATAGGAAGAGCATTGTAAGCACCTTCCAAAAACCTAGAATGAAAGAGACTGCTAGCTGCCTGGACAGTCACCTAAAGTTCTTCTGCAGTGTTGGGGCATCCATTTTCAGCCTATAGGTCTAGAGTCTCTCAGTCACTTCTCTCTGTGTCCTGTAGAATGTTGGCAGTCTCCTATGTGAAGCAGGATTCTGAAGGACCATTTCGTCTTCCAAAGTTCAGTGGTCACTTTCCCATGGGTCCTGCATGTCCAGTTGATGCAACATTGTGTCAAGCAGTCCAGGCAATAACAGATTCTTGCCCAAATAGCTATTTTTGCCAAGAAGATAAACTCCATGTGGAGTGTCTTTGATGCCCATCTATCTCATTGAAATAGTGCTGCCAGGAGCAGATGTGTCTCATTATCTAGAAAGTCTTAAGTCTTTAAAACATTTTAAATAACATATTCTGTAGGTCTTTGAAGTGTTTGAAGATTACCTATCTAATTGAGTTATATCTATGTATACCTAGAAAACTAACATGACTATAAGTTCAACTATCATAGATGACTAATTATTAATCTGTATTTCTTAATTATCCATTAAAATTTAAATGAGTAACATAAGCATAATACCTTAAACAAGAGTAGAAATATACATATTGTACCTACTTCCACATAAGACCTGAAAAAAGCATTTTAAAAAAAGGTCCTAAACACACAAAAGTAGAGCCAAACTTGTCTTCCTTGTCTTATGTCTCTCATGCCAACTGCAGTACAGAGATACATCTCCCAGCTGTTGCCTTCTGGCTTGAGCTGCCAGTGTGAGTGCTGCCAGAGAGAGCTCCACCAGAACACTATGAACTAAAATGCATGGTGAATTTAAGTTTTGCTCTTGCAGACAGAAAAGATTACAGATACGCTGTAAGGAAATATCCAGACAGGAAAAAAAACTCTAAGTGTTGTACAGTGTGCTGAAAATGTACATAGGCTTGGGAGAGAAAAGAGAAATGGTATAGACAGTTATAAAAATAGTTTAAAGATAATAAAGTAAATTCTTAAAGAAAGAATAAAGTATTATAAAGGAAAAAGCCATGCAAAGATAGAAAATGCACAGGAAGTCAGAATCCTATATGCTATTGTGTTGTCTTTAAAATTTTTTGACTACTGATAAAGAAGCAATAGCTACTAAGAGAAATTTGATTATGAAAGCTGCTAGATTAAACCAACCTATATATTTTAAAAATATCTTGATTTCAAAATGGAAATCAGAGATATGTTGCTTTGGGAAAGAGGTTATGATTTTGTTTCCACAGGAAATGAGAGGCTGTGGATTCATTCCAGGTTAATATGGATCAGGTTTGATAGGGGTAGATCCCCCTAAAAATCCTCACTATATTCATAAAGAAATAAACCTAGAAAAACTACAAAACAGGTAACATATACTTTACCTGCTCAAATAAAAGCAAAAAAAAATCATCTTTGGATAACTTATGTAAAACACATGGTCTATACTGCATCAATACAGACATGCATATTACCTTTAAAAGTTTATGTATTTTCAGGACAAGGGGACCAAATACCAATGGAAATAGTTGGCCCAGGTGATCCAGAATCTCAAAATGCCTCTGTTTCAGTCTTCTCAGAATTCTGCATCTCAAACAGCCTCAAGGCTGCTTGCTGAGATGGTCCAACCTCACCTATTACTCTAGTCAAGACTTAACAGTTATCCTGATTTTCGCAAGCTTTCCCCAAAGATATCATCACCCACCAATAACAGAAAGTAGTCTAAAAAATAATACCCACATTGCCAAGAGATGGGGTATGGGTTGGTTGTGATAATTTAATGGATTATGGATGTTTGTCACTGTTTATGAGGGTTGGTTACAAGTTGTTGTTGGTCGTGGTCAGAGAAAATCCTAAACAAAAGAGTTAAATTAGAAGATCTCATTCTAAAGGAAAGAAGGCAGATATGATACAGAAATGATATGAAATATAGTAAATTATTGAATATACTTTAATCCAAAAACCAAATATTAACCTCAAAATATTTTTTATTGGTATGGATTTTGGTTTATTGTTAGAAATATAAAGTTATTCTTGCTATACTATAATTTGCTAAAATTAAAAATACAGGTGAGTAGTTAGTCATCTATAATAATCAAACTTGTATTCATATTAGAAAGTTTTCAAGGTTAAACAGATATATTTAGATAGATGGTCTTCAAACACTTCAAAGATCTACATAATATGTCATTCAGAATGTTTAATAACATAAGGCTATTCATGACTGTGAGACATGTCTACTCCAAACAGCACCCATTTAATTCAAAAGAGGATGATGGACATCAAAGAACCTCCATATGGATTTTGCTTTCTTTATGGCAAAAACTAGCCATTTGGGCAAAGAAATTGCCCTTGCCTCAATTACTGCCAGTGTACATTCCAAGCTGGACCAGTAGAATGTACACAAGAGTGGCTGCCAAGCTTTGCCAAGACATGGTAGGACAGTCCTTCAAAAACCTGCATCTTAAAAATGTCTGTCAGATTACTAGGTCTTTGGCCAATGTTGAAGGCCCAGTGTTACAGAAGAACCTAGAGTGTCTGACCAGGCAGCCAATTGTTCCTGTCATCACTTAATTTTGAAAGTTGCTTGCTCTGCACTTCCTGTTTACTCAGGAATAATATTACATAATTCTCAGGTCTTTGATGGGGTTGAAGACTAGATAGTTACAGTTCTCCCTAGTCATGTTAGAAAGTAAATTAGGTATGAAACTCTGGTTCTTCAGGAGAAGACATCTGATGGAGTATTTTGTCCATTTTGCCAAATACAAAAGGACTGGATATTGTAACTATAATTATTAATTGATAATATTTTGTTGTATATAATTTTACTCTGTTAAAGTAAAAACCTTCCTTTTTAATTAGACAAAATGGTTGAAGTGCTGTGGAATAATCCTTTTGTAGACTGTGAAAATGTGTTGCTCTCATTGTTAATAAAAAGCTGACTGGCCAATGGCTAGACAGAATTTTTGGGCAGAGAGAATGCTGGCGAGAAGAAGAGCAGAGTCTGAGGAGTCATGAGGAGATGCCATGAGACACAGAGCAGGCAGGATGGGAAGTATGTACATGAGGTAAAGGAGCCGCAGGGCAGCACATAGATTAATAAAAATAAGTTAATTTAAGTTATAAGAGCTAGATAAAAAATGAGCCTAAGTACAAATTATTACTATTTTTGATTATATTATATAGAAGATGTGATAAATTCCAGCAGAACAAAAAAAGAAACTACCAACATTTTAGAAAAGTAGGAAACAAAGTTACCTTACAAATATTAATAGCTTTTCCATACAACCATAACAAACATACTGAGAAAGAGATCATGGGAAGAGGAAAAAAATCTCATTCACAATAGCCTCAAAAAGTAAAGAAAATTCTAGGAGGAAACTAAGGAAGTGAAAGACCTTGACAATGAAAGCTTTACATCTTTAGAAGAGATGGGGCAAGACACTGGAATGTGGAAATACCACCCCCACACACACTTTCACGGTTTTGTAGAAATAATATTGTGAATCTGGTCAACCTACTTAAAATGACTTACAGATTCAAAGCAATCATACATGACAATGATCATAGAAACAAAAAAAGGAACCTCCAAAAATTCATTTGGAATCTACAATATCCCCAGACAGCCCAAGAAATCCTGAACAAAAAGAGCAACCTGGAGAGATATTATACTAATTTCATCACTCAACCAACCTTATAAGTATGCTTTTGAAATTTTTTAATAGCATTTTCATTTTTGGTAGAAAATTTCAACTCAAGAAATACTTGATTTCTAAATCATACAGGGAATAAATAAAAGAAAGAAGAAAGAAAGAAAAGGGACAATATCATAACTCCTGAATCCTGACAGATATGTGATGTTCTCTCTGCTAGTATCCTGTGCTAGTCTCCTGCAGGAGGCAGCAAGCATTCTTTCACCGAAGTCTAAAAATAAATAAATAATTTAAGAACCCTATGCTAAGAGAAATACATGATTCCCACACAAAGCAACAATATATCACAACGCCTAACACCAAGTTCAGCCGAAATATTCATTACGGACAGAAGACACATCTTATGTTACCTTGAATTAAAGAAAATTGCTTTCAAATTTTCATCATTTGCATTGCTGAGGATTTTATTCAGTAATATAAATGGAGATTGGATGTGGCAAAGAGTTATGTAATTTTTTGGTAATCTCATGGTTGGCCATGATTTTATTTTCTTAAGAATGAAATAGAATTGATAGAGGATGTAGAAACGAGAACCAGGAGGAAAAAGTTTAGCCCTCTGGCATTTTTTATTTGAAAGCTTTTTAATTTCCCATCTTTAGTGTTCAGCTCTGAGTTTCACTGTTTAGTATTCTAGGATGGCAGTTTGAGTCTGTACCCGCCATAACTTTCCAAATCAAGATAGACAAGATCAAGACCAATCACAGAGCTGGAATTCCTTTCAAAGTCTATCACTGGCGTTTGGGCAGGAGACTTGGAACTAAGAGATGGGGACAAGAATCAAGAATTAAAAATCTCCACTGAGCCAGCCGCCTAGTAGTAGTAAAGAGGTTGTTCAACATACCGTCAAGATGTCTCATTCTAGTAAGTTGACTGTGGACAAAGCAGACATTAAGGGGAAAAGAGTCATCATAAGAGTAGACTTTAACATTCCCATGAAGAACAACCAAATCATCAAAAATCAGAGAATCAAGGCTGCCACTCCAAGCATCAAGCATTGTCTGGAAAAGGGAGCCAAGTCTGTCATTCTCATGAGTTACCTTGGCCAGCTTGATGGTGTCCCTAAGCCAGACAAATATTCCTTAGTGCCTATTGCTGCTGAGCTCAAATCGAGGCTGGGTAAGGATGTTTTGTTCCTGAAGGATGTGTGGGCTCTGAAGTAGAGAAAAGTCATACCAACACAGGTCTGTCATCCTTTTGGAGAACCTGTGCTTCCACATAGAGGAAGAAGGCAAGGGTCAGGATCCAGGTGGAAAAAAAGATTATCACTAAGCCAGCTAAAGTAGAAGCCTTCAGAGCATCACTGTCAAAACTCAGTGATATCTATGTCAATGATGCTTTTGGCATCACACACAGGGCCCGCATTTCCATGGTAGGAGTAAATATGCCCCAGAAGGCATATGGGTTCCTCATTTAGAAGGAACTAGATTATTTTGCCAAGGTCTTAGAACACCCAGAGAAACACTTCCTTGCTATCCTTGGTTGAGTCAAACTGAAAGACAAGACCTAACCCATCAAAAACATGTTAGACAAAATCAACTTCATGATTATTGGAGGTGGGATGGCTTACCTTCCTGAAGCAACTGAAAAACATGGATATTGGTGCTTCCTCGTTTGAAGAAGAGAGCTATAATTGTCAAAAATAACATGACCAAAGCAGAAAAGAATGGTATAAAGATAACCTTTCCTGTTGACTTTGTAACTGCTGACAAGATTGATGAGCTTGCCAAAGTTGGACAAGTCACTCTAGAATCTGACATATCATCTGGCTGGATGGGTTTGGACTGTGGTCCTGAGAGCATTAAAAACAATGCTCAAATTGTGGCCCATACAAAGCTTATTATTTGGAATGGACCTATGGGTGTTTGAATGGGATGCCTTTGCTAAGGGAACTAGAGCCTTCACAGATGCAGTTGTAAAGGCCATCTCCAAGGGCTGTGTCATCATTATAGGGGGTAGAGATACTGCTACCTGCTATGACAAAAGGAAAATGGAGGAGGGGAGGAGTGGATCTGATATTGTAAGAATTTCTCAGGTGTCAGTGTGGTGAAATTTTGTTTTACTCGTTAATAAATAATATTTGCCTGGAGATCAGAGAACAGAGCCAGCCACTAGATTAAACATACAGGCCAGGCAGTGGTGGCACACACCTTTAATCCTAGCAGTCAGCAGTCGGCAAGCAGGGATCCGTATGGATCTCTCTGAGTTCAAAGCCACACTGGGCTACATGAGATCAATCCAGTCTAGGAGAGAAACAGAGCCAGGCAGTGGTGGTGCACACCTTGCCCCAGTATTTGGGAAGCACACACGCCATTAATCCCAGCACTAGGAGCGTTGAGATAAGAAGTGAAATGGCTGGGCAGAGAAAGGAATATAAGGCATGAGGAGACAGGAACTAGAGGCCCTTTCAGCTGAGGACTCAGAGGCATTCAGTCAGAGGATTGGTGGAGTTGGTGAGGTGAGAAGTGGCTGTGGGTTGTTCCTTTGTTTCTCTGATCTTTCACCATTTACCCCAATATCTGGCTCTGGGTATATATGATCATTTAGTACTTGTGCAATATGTCAGTACTTTCATATTCTTTGTGCTTCTTTTCTTCATCTTCTGGATGGTCAGTTCACAACACTTGGACTTATGAGACTGCACTCTAATTTCATGTGAAATATTTGAACTTGCTGAAGGTTGTTCTGTAGTTCCAATGAGAAGTGAGTAAGGGTGAATATGGAAAATAAACTGTATTGCCATCCACACTAGCAGTTTTGTTGTCTGAAATTCATGACAGTAATTGTACTATTAAAATTTAATAATTCTTTCTCACCTTTATTTTTAGTTTAATTAAATATAAGACATTCTACTTTGGTCACAAAATGTCAATTTGAAGTGACAAGTTTACTTTAATCTTCCCAAGTGGCTTTTTCTAGACACCTTTGTTTCTAAATCTCACATTACTAGGCATTACCAGGCATCTTTTCTGAACTGATGTACATTGTGGAAATTCTTAACCCTTCCTGGCCCATAATTCCTCACTCACTCTAGAAACTAAGACACATTCCACTTCATTCTCATTATAGACAACTTAACTGTATGATAAGTGTAAAATTCTGTTTCTTTTCTGATTCTGTTTTACTTCAGTTTCAAATAGCCAACTGATGCACACTGGTACAGAAATCAATTTCTAGTCTCTAAATATCTATACTATAGAACACTATATAGACTGTGTGATTTTATTCTGCTTGTTGAGAGCTCCTACTTCATCCATACTTGGTACAGTAGTTGGTATGGCAACAACATATCATCTGTTTTTATGTAAAATCCCCTAGGATGTCTATTTCCACATGAATAAAAGTTTGGAGTCATATCCTAAGGTTTATTTAAGTTAAATGTCATTTAATGTGTGTATGTTGATTGGCAATGTCCCATTACATTTTGCTATTATATATTAATAAATCTAACTATAAAAAGAAAATGAACCAAAATTTAATCTTATTTGTATGGAAAATCACAAATAATGTCAACATCTTAGCAACAAAAGCAAGAATAAAATTTGAGATTATTTGTAAGACAAATGTTTTCAGTCTACTTTGAATGAGATTTATTTGAATCACTAGATTTTAATAAATCAGGAAACAAGTAGAATTTTTGTATAGAGATCTGACGTTCTTTGTCCTTTACTATCTTCATCTAGCAGAAAGTAAAAGTTCAGTTTTTAGGACCAAGAGAAGATGCTCACTAAGGTAAATATTTTAGTATTTCAGTACACTTATAACTCATCACTGTAACACATTTAAGTATAATTTTGAAAAGTTAATTGAAAACATCTACTGAAAGTAAGTAGTAACTTTAACATATTTTTAAACCTAGGAAGGTGATAGATAAACAGGTTTATTATTCAAACAACATTTTCATTTAAATGAATATTTAATTTAACTTATTCTGTAATTGTTACATAGATAGAAAATTCACATGAATGTTTTGTACTGCATACATGGAAATAAATCTGGAGAATATCAGAAAACCACAGAACTACCCAATATCAACAAGAGTACAAGAGTTCTAGACCACAGGAGGGAAGAGTTTACTTTCAGAATATTTTGATAGTTTCTCTCCTGTAGTAAAGTGCCAAGGAAAAAGCTCTGGTAGAGCTGCAGGTATTGCCAGAGACATCTGAAATTGGCTCCCCTGTTACTGAATATCAAATTGCAGTTACACAGCCCAGTCCCAATGGATACATCTACAAAGCACTCCAGCATCTCTAAGAGAACATTGTGGAAGAAAGGGCAGAATGATTGTAAGAAACAGTGGATCTTGGAGTTTACTGTGAGATTGTATCTCCCAGATTGTCAGATGCAACTCCCATAAAGCCTCACCAGGACTGCCTGAACACAAGCTGAACATGGAGGACACCAACAGGCATCCACAGTGGATGGGGACAGGATGAGGCCCGCATGACCTCAACCCCACATAAAGAGCTGCAGGCACCTGAGGAATGCTGAGAACAGGAGAAGAGGTTTTTGATAATGGGCACAGTTGTTCTGTATTAGTTATGTGATGGCATGAAAGAAGGTGACCAGAGGAACATCTGTAATGGGCTCCATCTCCAACCAGGTTTTGATAAAAGTAAAATGAAGCCAAAAGCGAGTGGCAAAGTGGCTGACACAGACACATGCTCAACCATTTCTGTGATGATATTTTTATGTGGCTTAATCATTGCAAATGGGTGTGGCCCTTACAAGAAGCATATAAAAATTCATGTACTCAAACCCTTAATACGTATGTGTTGAACTTCAAGAGAACATTAAATGACTTCATTTTATATATCTTCATGTGTTTTACCTGTTATCTTTTTTAAAGACAAAATAAGGTTTCAGTTTACTTGTTTGCACAGACGGCATTGTTGTCCACATGGAAACACAAAGGTTTATGAACATTCTAGCATATCTTGCCCCACAACAGAGTATTTGAGAAAATATCCAAAAATAGCAATGTTCTGCCACCTCAGAGTCTTACACCCAAGCAAGAATTTCAATCCTACTGTGGGAAAATGGAAGGAGAAACTACATTTAAGTAAATATTCAGAAACTATTTCCTTATTTTTTGCCCAACTCTTCTGTCCTTAATAACATATACATACCCACATATACACATGCTTGCATTCACATGCAAAGATGCATGCACGCGCGCGCACACACACACACAAATTATGAGGAAGAGGCATTGCTCTAGATGTCGATAACAGTGCAGAGTACATAAATATGAGTTATTTTAGGAAATTTTAAAAAATGAATTGAACCTTTTGTTTCCCCTTTTCCTCTCTTTTCCAAAGTAACTTAATTTCTACCTCACTGTGTTTTTCGTTTGTTTGCTTGTTTTTTGTTTTTTCAAGACAGAGTTTCTCTGTGTAGCTCTGGAGCCTGTTCTGGAACTTGTTCTAGACCAGAGCTGGCCTCAAACTCACAGCAATCCACCTGGGATTAAGGTGTGCACCACCACCACACAGGTCCTGTTTTTCTTTCAAGTTGTGTGAATTAGATTTTGCTTCTCAAATTAGTTCAACTTAATTCAACTAGCTAGTTAAATTTATTTATTTATTTTTTATAGATTGAGTACATCCTTCATTTTATTTTTTTCTAGTATCAAATGTTTTTATTCATTTTACATACCAAAGATCCCTCTCTTCCTTCCTCTCCACTCTAGCCTCCATCTCCCAATGCCTCCCCCTTCTCATCTACAAGAAGGGAAGGCCTTCTTGGAAAGGTACATTTAGTTGAGGTAGGTCCAAGCCCCTTCCACTGCATCACGGCTCTGAGAGATGTCCCATCATAGAAGTGTGCTCCAAAAGGCCTGCTCATGTACCAGGGATAGATTCTGAACTTAATACTAGAGGACCCCTTAAGCAAATCATGCTACACACCTGTTTCACTATGCACAGGGCCTAATCCAGTGCCATGCAGGCTCCACAGATGTTGATTTAAATTTCATAAGTTCCCAGTAGTTTTGTTTGATTGTCTTTGTGGGTTTCCACATTATGATCTTGATGCTGCTTTCTCATATAATCCCTCTTCCTCCTCTTTGTCTTACACCCAAGGCTTGGCCTGGTGTATGGCTGTTGATCTCTGCATCTGCTTCCATCAGTTACTGGAGAAAGGTTTTATGATGACATTTAGGGTATTCACAGTTTTGAATACTAGGGTAAGCCAGTTCAGGCACCCTCTCCATTATTTCTAGTAGTCTAAGGTGTGGTCATACTTGAGGATTCCTGGGAACTTTCCAGGCACCTGGTTTCTCCCTCTCTTCGTGATGTCTTCCTCCATCATTTTACAACTTTCATTGCTCTCCCACTTGATCCCTGTTCCAGCTCGACCATCCAATTCCTTATGTTCTTACACCTCGTCCCCTACCCTCCATTGCCCACCCCTCATATCCAGTTTACATGTAGAGATCTCATCTCTTTTCCCTTCCCAGGACAATCCATGCATCCCTCTTTGAGTCTCCCTTGTTAGCTAGCTTCTCTGGGGTTGTGGATTGTAGTCTGGTTATCCTTTCCTTTGTATCCACTTACGAGTGAGTATATACCATGTTTGCCCTTCTGAGTCTGGGTTACCTCACTCAGGATGATATTTTCTAGTTCCATCCATTTGCCTGCAAACCTCATGATGTCATTGTTTTTCTCTGCTCAGTAGTATTCCATTGTGTATATGTACGACAGTTTATTTATCCATTCTTTGGTTGAAGGGTATCTAGGTTGTTTCCAGGTTCTGGCTATTACAAATAATGCTGATATGAACATAGCTGAACAAGTGCCCTTGTGGTATGATTGAGCATTCCTTGGGTATATGCCCAAGAGTGGTATAGCTGGATCTTGGGGGAGATTGATTCCCAATTTTCTAAGAAAGTGCCATATTGATTTCCACAGTGGCTGTACCAGCTTGCAATCCCACCAGCAGTGGAGGAGAGGTCCCCTAGCTCCACATCCTCTCCAGCACAATGTGTCCTCAGTGTTTTTGATCTTAGCCATTCTGACTGGCATAAGTGGTATCTCAGTGTTTTTTAATTTGCATTTTCCTAATGATTAGGGATGTTGAGCAATTCCTTAAATGTCTTTCAGCCATTTGTGTTTCCTCTGCTGAGAAGTCTCTGTTTAGTTTTATAGCCCATTTCTTAATTGGACTGTTGGGCATTTTGATGTCTGATTTCTTGAGTTCCTTATATATTCTGGATATCAGTCCTCTGTCAGATGTGGGGTTGGTGAAGATCTTTTCCCATTCTGTGGGCTGTCGCTTTGCTTGTTGACTGTATCCTTTGCTCTACAAAAGCTTTTCAGTTTCAAGAGGTCCCATTGATTGATTGTTTCTCTCAGTGTCTGAGCTACTGGTGTTATACCTAGGAAGCCATCTCCTATGCCAATGCGTTCAAGACTACTTCCTACTTTCTCTTCTAGCAGGTTCAGAGTAGCTGGATTTATGTTGAGGTCTTTGATCCACTTGGACTTAAGTTTTGTGCACGATGATAGATATGAATCTATTTGCAGCCTTCGGCACGTTGATATCCAGTTTTGCCAGCACCATTTGTTGAAGATGCTTTCTTTTTTCCATTGTACACTTTTGGCTTCTTTGTCAAAAATTATATGTTCATAGGTGTGCGGATTAATGTCAGGGTCTTCAATTCGATTCCATTGGTCCACAAGTCGGTTTTTATGCCAGTACCAAGCTGTTTTTATTACTGTAGCTCTATAGTAGACCTTGAAGTCAGGGATCGTGATGCCTCCAGATGTTTCTTTTTGTACAGGATTCTTTTGGCTATCCTAGGTTTTTTGTTTTTCCACATGAAGTTGAGTATTATTCTTTCCAGGTCTGTGAAGAATTGTGTTGGTATTTTGATGGGGATTGCATTGAATCTGTAGATTGCTTTTGGTAAAATTGCCATTTTTACTATGTTAGTCCTGCCTATCCATGAGCATGGGAGATCTTTCCATTTTCTGACATCTTCTTCAATTTCTTTTTTCAGGGACTTGAAGTTCTTGTCATATAGGTCCTTCACTTGCTTGGTTAGTGTTACCCCAAGGTATTTTATGTCATTTGTGGCTATTGTAAAGGGTGATGTATCTCTGATTTCCTTCTCAGCCTGTTTGTCAATTGTATATAGGAGGGCTACTGATTTTTTTGAGTTGATCTTGTAACCTGCTATGTTGCTGAAGGTGTTTATAAGCCATATCAGTTCCTTGGTTGAATCTTTGGGGTCACTCAAGTATACTATCATGTCATCTGCAAATAGGGAAAGCTTGACTTCTTCCTTTCCCACTTGTATCCCCTTAATCTCCTTATGCTGTCTTATTGCTCTGGCTAGAACTTCAAGTACTATTTGAATATGTATGGGGAGAGTGGACAGCCTTGCCTTGTTCCTGATTTTAGTGGAATTGCTTTGAGTTTCTCTCCATTTAATTTGATGTTGGCTGTTGGCTTGCTGTAAATTGCCTTTATTATGTTTAGGTATGTTCCCTGTATTCCTGATCTCTCCAAGACCTTTATCATGAAGGGGTGTTGGATTTTGTCAAATGCCTTTTCTGCATCTAGTGAGATGATCATGTGTTTTTTTTTCCTTTGAGTTTGTTTATATGGTGTATTGCATTGACGGACTTTCGTATGTTGAACCACCCTTGCATCCCTGGGATGAAGCCTACTTGATCATGGTGGATAATTGTTTTGATGTGTTCTTGGAGTCTGTTTGCCAGTATTTTATTGAGTATTTTTGCATCAATGTTCATGAGGGAGATCGGTCTGTAGTTCTCTTTCTTTGTTGTATCCTTGTTTGGTTTAGGAATCAGGGTAATTGTAGCCTCATAGAAGGAGTTTGGTAATGTTCCTTCTGTTTCTACTGTGTGG
>CABHPQ010144091.1:0-17666 GCA_902168405.1 Peromyscus aztecus | reverse complement strand
GATGGCGGCAGCTGTAAGGTCATCTGTGTTCCTGCCTGTGACCTCCAGCCACCGCTCTGTAAGTAGGCCTGTTAAGTTTGCTGGTTCCTCTGGGTAAACCTTGGTGGACTCCTACTGTTGTTTGTCATTGGGACCTTGTTTTGTGTCTCTCCCAGAGAAGAACTTTGAGCAACAGCCACCATCCCTGGCTCTCGCCTACAATCTCAAACAGGTGTTCCATGAGGACATTAGATTTGCTCATTGTTTTCTCAATGTTTCCCAAGGTCGGTAGGTAGGTGAGTAGTAACTTTTTAGTTGGGCAAGAAGCTGATTTGTGGCATAGGGTAGGTATCTTAAGTCTCACGAAACTCCAGAAAAGTGCTGGAATAGATTCAGCCTTCACTGAAAGTAGATCTCTTTGGTTTGAAAAAAAAGAAAGACTTTTGGATTCTTCTCAGCTAACCCACGTCCCTTTCCTTCTCAAAAATGTGGCCCTGTATCTGCCCCACCCCTACCCCTGGAAATGTTTTCTCTTTGAAGCCCATGTTTCCCACCGGACTCAGAGTGAAATAGATGAGGGAAAGTGGGGAAGGCCTGCAGTCAAACCCTGGCTCTGCCACTTACCACCAGATCATGACTTGAGGGGTTTTGAACTTAACCTTCTTATTTATAACATGAAGATTAGAAGAAAGACATCACTTCATTAGTTCCTGATGCATAGAAGACTGTTTATGTGCATGCTTGCACACACAGTCTCTCGCCCCCTGACCCCCTTCCTGCTCTTGCTTTCTCTCGCTCTCTCTACCTATTCACTAAGGATCTTGGGAACCCAGGGCACCGCAGGGACAGAAAGCAGCTTCAGGCACCGGCAGGGCCCTGTGAGCGGATAAGAACGTGTCCTTCTGCTGACTCTCTCCAGGGCTGATCTCACTGCTGCCCATCCACAGTACAGGCTTAGATTGACAGGACATGGCAGACTTCTCTAGGGCCTCTCAGGAGGATGCTCACTAGAGCAGGGCCTTAATGCTGAAGGGAGGGACTGGAGAGGTGGCTCAGCAGTTAAGAGCACTGGCTGCTCTTCCAGAGGACCTGAGTTCAATTCCCAGCACCCCCATGGCAGCTCACAACTGTAATTCCACTTCCAGGGGATCCAACACCCTTACACAGATGTACATGTAGGTAAACACCAATGCAAACATATACATCATTTAAAAAAAATGCTGAAGGAAACCAAGGCAGCTGCTGAAGGTTAGTGCTCCACCACCGAGCTACAATGGTCTGTTCTGTGACACAGTGGCCTCAGTTATCGAGTATGTAACAGGCCACTTCAGAAAGTACTGGCTTAGGAACTGGGCGTGGTAGTGCTGCGTGCCTGCCACTCCAGCACTTGAGAGATCAAGGTAGGAGAATCTTGAATTGATCTTGGAAAAAAAAAAGATTTTATTTTCCTTTATGTGTATATGTGTGTGCCTGCATGTATGCATGTGCACACATGTGTGCCGGTTCCTATACAGACCAGCAGAGGGCACTTGACCTGCTGGAACTGGAGTTACAGGTGGTTGTGAGCCATCATGTGGGTGGGTACTGGGAAGTGAAGCCAGGCCCTCGGCAAAAGCAGCCAGCGCTCTTAACTGCTGAGCCATCTCTCCAGTCCTGAGTTTGTGGCTCTTGGTGATATGAGTGCAATGGGCACATAGGAATGGGAGAGACTGTTGTCATCTCTTACTGATTCCTTCACAAAATATCTTCAATATATGACTTGTTATATGCATGCAAACACATAGAAGCAGGAGAAACAACCTCCCAGGGCTCAGGTCTTTGGGGCTCTGCCTTCAGTTAGTTCTGTGGGATTGATTGTGTTGGGCTGCTTACTGCTTTGTAATAGGTGTGCATCCTCTTACACCAGTTTAGGAAGGAAACCAGTGGAGGAAGAGAGCAAGCCATCTTCATCTTTTTCCAGTGCCTCCTGCTGTGCAGAACTGAATTCAGTTCTGTGACAAAGGGCCTGGGGGTAAATGACAGAGTCAGAAGCCTCGGTGGATCGATGTGGCTCATTCTGTAGAGCGCTTGCCTGGCTAGCTTGCGTGAAGTCCTGAATTCAGTCCCTAAGATCCCATAAACTGGAGTCTTAGGCCTGTAATCCCAGCACTCAGGAAGTGGAGGCAGGAGGATCAGAAGTTCAAGACGTATGTATAGAGTTCAAGGCCAGGCTGGAATTTATAAAACCCTGTCTCAAAAAGGAGACGGGCAGGGGAGGGGGGGCCACTTCTGTAAGATAGAGTGTGTGGATATGAAAGAACAGGAGAAAAAGAGGAATCGTAGGGTTCTGGGATCATCTAGTCTGGTTGGAGGACTGCAACCTTCATAAGGTTTCCCCATGTAGAAAGGCTCAGAAAGAGGACATTTCAAGAACTGAGGATCTGTATCTTTATTTAGATTAGGCCAAGCCAGCTAAGGCTCCTTGAGAACATAGTCTTGTCAGAGTCGTGCTCCCAGGAGGCCCTGCAAAGAGAGGGTGTGTTATCCATCATAGCGGGCAAGCAGGGCGCACCCAGGATGTGCTGAGACCATCTCCCTTCATGGTCCCTGGATCCAGTGCTATAGATTGACTGCCCACCATGCACTGCTTCTGGGAGACAGAGGGAACCAAGGACAGGGAAGATCAACACTGACACAATGTGGTATCGATAGAGAGGGCGGGGAAGGAGGAAAATGTCCACAAGCCAGCTGGCAGAGGAAGCTCTCCTGAGGCGAGTTTGTGCGTCTAATGCAGCCCGTAGGGTTTTCATTTGCTATGTATCATTGATGGGCTTAAATAAATGGCTTGGGGGATCGAATCCATGCTCAGTTTTTTTCAGCCAGGAGCTGAAAGTCAGAGGGAATGTTGGGAGCTAGGTCTCTCATTCTCTCCTGGGCCTTTCTTTCACCTTACCCATCAGTTTATACACACAGCATTTCCCCTGTGAGTGATGGAGAATTTGAAGCAGCTACCACATTCTAGATAATGATCCAAGCGGCCCTTTGCCAGTGATAAGCGGCTTGGAAACCACATACCCAAATGTTAAATTATTGTTGACATTTAACAAAAATGGTTTTCTTCTGTTGAACAGGAAGAAATGCATAAAATTTAAAAGAATATGGACAAGCTGCTTTGTTTCTTACCTGGCTTATGATAGTGAGGTAGAAAGATTTAGCAGAACTGTTCCTACCTACAGTGCGGGTCTGTGCTGGTGGAGACTCTGGTCTCTTTCTCTTACAGTACCTACCCAGGTCTTCCCACAGAACCCCTGATTGGGTAGAAGCTTACATTCTCCAAGGATTACTAGGGTTCATCCCTATCTTTGACCTGAGTAGAAATGCACAGAATCTGACAAAAGTAGACTTTATCTCTAGCTGTTCCCTCCAAAGAGCTGACAGTGTTAGAATTGAAAAAAAAAAGTCACCAGGGGCACACGGTTGAAAGGCTTACATCCATCCCAAACTCAGCAGCACTCGCCACAAGCATGAAATAATCCACCGGGACATCATTTCCCTCCTTCCTTACCTTCCTTGAGTTTCCTGTCTTCATAGGGCAGCCTTAATGAGGAGCTACAAAAATGCAGACATTTCTCAATGTTAACATTGCCGACATCTCTGGAAAACCTCTCAGAGCATTGGGAATGGATGTCCTACTTAGCTTCGGCGGTGTCCGTGATGCTAGCTAGGGAGTCTATACGTAGAGAACAGGATATATAAAGGCCCACTCATTCATGATTCATGCAACACACATTTAGCTACGGCCTTCTGTGTGTCAGCAACTAGGCGGGACACTGGGGACAACGGTCTCACCCAGCTTATGGTTTATTGGAAGACAAATCTATAAATAGAAAATTACAAAATAATGTGCTGGGATGATATCGTATTTACTGTGTATAGGTGTGTGTATATGTATATATGTATATATATACACACATATATGTGTATATATATACATATATATATGAGATTCTGAAGACTAAAGAAAGATAATTAAAAAAATACCCCCCTCCCAAACCCAATAATATGGTAGGTTCAGTGATGGGGATTCTGACAAATGAATGGGTATCTCAGGCCGGAAGGGAGTGCAGTGCTACCTAAACAAGCCAGAGGGGAAAGCAGAATAAAACCAATAAGCCTCTGCAGCGTTATGGATTGGAACAAAAGATCACAGGGCTTAGAGGACAGGGATCTGAGCGAGGGGCCTTGGGCTCTTGCTTCTAGAGTGCCGTCTCCCCAGCTAACCGCCATTGGCAAAACAGTTAACCTCTGACACCTCACACTTATCCTTAAAAAAAAAAAAAAAAGAGAGGAAATAGTGATTCTTCCTACACTATTGAGTTGCGATGGACAGAGATGAAACGTTGGGTGATCTTGGGTGATGGGCTCCTAGTGCATCTTAATGGTGACAGCCACACGGAGGCCCCAGTCAGTTGTGATGGTTAATGGTCATGCTCTCTTGACTGGATTTAGTTACCTAGGAGATCATCTCTAGGCACGTCTGTGAGGGTGTTCCTAGAGAGTTTTAACTAAGGAGGGAAGACCTGCCCCAATCATGAGTGACATCATCACACAGGCTGGGAGCCTGAACAAAAAGGCAAAAGAAAAACACTGATGAACATCAGCGTCCATCTCTCTCTGCCTCCTGATGTGTCCAGATGTGAGGAAGCAGTCTCATGTTCCTCCTGCTGTTACCGAGATCCACCCCTGCCCTATTGTGGTCTTCCCTGCCCTGACAGACTGTGCCCTCAAGCTATGAGCCAAATAGGTCTTTCCTCAAGTTGCTTCTTGTTGGGTATTTGGTCACAGACACAAAGCAGGGACCTTTTCCATCTCAGCTTGTGTCGTTCTTAGATGGTGGAGGGAGGAGACATTGGCACCCCAAGCACTAATTCTCCCTCTTTACCTTTAACGTCCACCCGACAGTCCACGGATGCCTCTCCCAGGGCATTGATGGCCTTGCAGGTATAGATCCCTCCATCAAAGGGACTAGGCTTGCGGATCTCCAGGGAACAGATCCCCAGGTGACTGAGGGCTCTGTACTTGGGGTTGCCTTGGAGATCCATCTTGTTCTTTAGCCAGATGATCTTGGGCTGGAAGATGAAGATGAGGGGCAGCAGAGCAGGTAAGAGTTGGTCATCCTCTCCATGCTCCGTGTCTGGGACTCTGCCCTCAAGGCTGTAGATGATGGCTGTCTGCAAGTTTCCCTGCCCCTGATGTTGTGGGATTGGACTCCCCTTTCAGTCAGTACCTTCAGCAATGGCTGCAGCTCCTTCTTGTGTTTGAATACAGTGACTGAACCCTAGTCCACTGCAGCAAATGTCCCTGGCTTGGAAGAAATTGCTCAAGGAGCCATCATGTGTTATGACTGGGCATCAAGGTCTATTTTTTAAATTAAAAAAAGTTTTTTTTGAGATAGGGTCTCCCTATGTAACCTTGGCTGTTCTCCCTATGTAGACTAGGCTCGGCTGGCCCCAGACTCCCAGAGATCCCTCTTCCTCTGCCTCTGTAGTTCTGGGGTTAACGGTATGCATTACCACACCTATGTGGAGCTATGGGCTCCACTTAAAAATGTATATGTGTGTGTGTGTATATGCATACATGTTTATACACATAAATATACACACGTATATAATTATATATATGATATAGATACACAAAAAATACATATTTTAAAGCCAGGCGGTGATGGCACACGCCTTTAATCCCAGCAGTTGGGAGGCAGAGACAGATGGATCTCTGAGTTCCAGGCCAGCCTGGTCTACAGAGTGAGTTCCAGGTCAGCCAAGGCTACACAGAGAAACCCTGTCTTGAAAATGTTTTTAAATACCATTTGTGTGTATGTGGAGAGGCTGAAGGGTACACTGGTGCCATAACACATGTGTGGAGGTCAGAGGAAAACTTACAGCTTTCTTTCTTTCCACCATGGTGGGTCCCAGAGATCAAACTCAGGTGGTCAGGCTTGGGAGCAAGCACCTTTACCCACTGAACCATCCTGCCAGCTCAGGGTCTCCATTTTTTATGTATGTATTGTGATCCATTCGTATCCTATCCCCACTGTTTATGAGTGGTTTCTGTCCCCTCTGTTTGGGAAGTGGTTTCTAGGGTGGTTTTATCACAATTCCCCTCCTAAGATTTTATCTCCACACAGTTGACCTGTACTTGTAACCCAAGGTACTTGGTAAAGGCTGCTCCGGGTGTGGAGTACAAACACCAGATTGCATGCAGAGCAGCGTGCATGTGTGTAGCTCTGCGCAGACAAGTCATAAGGACTGAATAAAGAGAAGCCAGTGGGAATCAGACTTTTCTGCCAGATAACTAGCTGGAAGTGATGTCTTTGTGCATGAGGACCCCACACTCAAAGGAAACATCATTTACGTCCATCCATCTTGAATTACAGACACCCTGACAGTTCCCAAGTAACCTGCTGTTGGGGAGGCAGATGGTGCCTCTGGTAGCAGATGTTCAATTAGAATGCCCTGTGACATAGCTCAGGTTAGGATGAGACCGCAGCAGGAAGCAGCTCAGGACACCCCCGTCCCCCAAGCCCCCCCACTCACCCGGGGGGAGGCGCGCACACAGCAGAAGAGCTGGGTGTCGTAGCCAGTGATGGTAGTGCAGTCTGCCAGAGGCTGGGTGAACTTGGGGGCTTCTGAGAGGTCCCGCTGGGTAAACCCCTTGGTCTTGTAAACAGTAGCTGTGGGTACCAAGAGGAAGCATGATGTGGCATCTGAGAGCCTTGTCCTGCTTCAGTTCCGTTTTTTTCTAAGTCTTGTCAGCCCATGGTCTCAGCTTCCCTACCTGCTTTCTGGATGTGGGCGAGGTCAGCTGTGACCGGAGCTGTTTCACTGAGCCCACACTGGTTCTCGGCAAAGACGCGAAAGGCGTAGGAGTTGCCAACGATGAGGTCGGAGACAATGCAGCTGGTGCGGTGATAACGCTCCAGGACCGTGAACCACAGCTGTGGGGTCCCCAGGAGATGTCATGTGTGAGACACCAAGGCTTTGGGGTTTTCTTTCTTTTAATCTCACCCCATGTGGAGCTGCCAGAAGATCATTCCAGAATGCCTCCCTCCCCCCTTCCCAGATGGGCCTCACCCCAGACTTTCTGTCAGCCTTCTGCACCGTGTATCCCAGGAGTGCCGTATTGCCCGTATCTTGTGGAGGTGTCCATTCCAGAGTAGCATTGGAGCCCCAGACATCCACCAACTTAATACTCTGAGGAGGACCTGGCTTCTCTGGAAGGGCAAAGCCATGGCAGTGGGCACCGTGCCACCCACATGTGTTGATCTCACTTAGAGAGGACCCCTGGCTCCTTTCTCTGATCCCTCCCATCGCCTGCCACCTTGCCAGAGACTCTCTGGGATGGGCTCCTGGTCAGCCCAGAGATCCCAGAGACCACCTCTTCCATTACCCAAACTTACCAATCACCAGGATATTGATGGTGGCAGTGGCCTGCAGCCCACCAAGCTGCACACAGAGTTGGTAGCATCCTGAATCAGCACGTCGGGCTTCTCTGATGAAAAGGATGGAGTCCTGTTCCCCATTCCGCACACTCACACGGTTGTTGTCCAGGGCAGAGCCATTGTGAGTCCAGGTGGTCTGAGGTTTGGGTTTGCCCTGAGCAGTGGGGATAAGGCTTGAGCATCCCCAAGAGGCTTATATATTCTCTCTCTCCCTCTCTCCCCCTGTAGCTGCAGGAGTCTACCCCAGACCCACAGGGTATCTTGACATGGAGCTGTATTCCTTAAACTAGAGGTTTGTTTGTTTGTTTGTTTGTTTTTTGTAGACTCCTCCAGGGAACTCCCTCCTTTCAGGGTAGTCTCAAGAGACAGGGGGCGCTGGCTTTGAGTCTTTCGTGGATACCTAGGGTAGCTAATAGCTCCCAAACTCCTAAGAGCCCTCTAAAACTAGGGCCCCCAGACCTCTGCAGACTGCAGGGCCTGGCTTAGCCTTACCTCCTTTCATGGGACATATCTGTCCTAGCGAAACCCAACCTTGGGAGTGTTGGAAGGTGATGATCTGGCCTCAGACTTCTGGTACTGTGGGTCCTCTCTTTCAAGGCCAGAAAGACTGCCTCAGTCCTACTTCTGTTTCCAAGTCAAACCTTGACCTGGTCCCAACATGGGGCTGGTGTGATCACCTGGAATGGGATTAGTAGATTCACTGTGTCCCCAACCTTCCGGATGTAAGTCTGTCTCAGGGCCCGAGGTAGCCAGATCTTGGGGTGCTCTGAGTGATAGAAAGAGAGAATAGGAAATGGATACTCAGAGAAAGTGGGTGCTGCATTCAGTAGTACTCTGTGGATAGTGGCCCAAGTGACCGTCAGATTAAGCCTCTATCATAGGGACTGTTCCTAGACCCTTCCATTATACTGGGGGTCAAACCCAGCCATCTCAGTCATTCTAGTGTCCTGTCATTAAACCATTAATGCCTTTCCCATTGTTGTGCTGGGATTTGGGGAGCGGTTGGCCGAAGGAGCCCCAGGAAAGGCTAAAATCTCCGGAAGGAACATGGAGCTGGATGTGGTGGTGCCCACCCATGACCTTAGCACCTAGGAAGTGAGGCTGGATGAACTGTGTGGTGAGACCTCCTCGAAAACCTGGGCTCTGAACCCGCTGCTTGTTTTGATTTGTAACTCTCAGCCACCCGCTTTCCGTCTATGTGAGTTTTGTTCTTTTCCATGTGCAGACCCTTCCGTCTCCACAGCTCGTCTTTTCAGTGGTTTTTGCTTGGTCCATCATAACATTGCTGTCAAAGTGAATCATCTCCCAGTTGGGTGCAGGCCTTGAGAGAAGGCTTTCTGCTCTGCAGAGTGTCAACACCCTGTCCTATGGAGGCGGTGCTGAAGTCACCCCAGGGGAGCCACCCTGCTGCCGGCACTGTGTGCTGTTCTTCCTGTCGGTAGTAGATCACTTCATACAAGCAAACTCAGGGAGATTGGGGCCATTCCTTACTTGCCTCTGCTCTCCAGACACGCTCCAGTAAGCTCTGGGAGATTAGATATCTTTTGTTGCCTTCCAGGATGCAGGCGAGAGGTGCTCAGGGGATTGCAGGGTTTGGAGCCTGGATGTCCTGTTCTCGGAAGGATGCTATGGGTTACCTTGACTGTGGAAGTGCAGTCTTCCCACCTGGCTCACTTGAGGACCACTTTTTCCTCCTGCCTTTCCAGGGTTGCTATTTCCTCTTTTCTCAGGGGCTTTTATCTTAAGTAGACTGTGATACTGCCTCAGTTCCCACGACAACCCAAGACTCCCTGCCAAAATTTATTCCTAGAGTTGAAGAAATTCCAGCCCTGGTACATTCCTGTGGCATGAGTGTTTGACAAGGCATTCCAAGTTTGCTGATAGTCCACGTTTCCCTGAGAGTACATTCCCGTGCATTCATCCCGACCTAAGTATGTTTGCTTATAGACTGAACAGCTTAAATGCATACATTGTGTAAAGCAACCCTTCAAATGGAGAGAGTTAAGAGAAAGGAGACAGAGGTCCGACTGTGTTCTTTGTGTGCCTCCGTTTGTAGACCCCCCCATCATGCTCTCAAACCACTTGTCTTTAGAAGTTAATACAGATACGAAACACTTGCTGTGACCATTTCGTTTATCTAGTCCCCTTACTTTGCTGTTCTCACCTGGGTTGGACCTGATTTGGTCTGTACCCTTTGGAAGCTGTGTGCTAAGTGGACATGAGTGTTCTCAGTAAGAACAGGGCAGGCATGTCGCCCAGATTCCCAGTGACCCTGCTCCGTCTGCTCTCTGCTGACTTTGGTGGTGGTGGTGGGGGGGGTAGGAACAACAGAAGTGTTGTATGATGCATTCCTTTCCTGTGGCCATCTTGGCAAGTAGCCAAGGGGCTGAGCACAGGCAGATGTGAGAGAGAATTTTTTTTCTTTTTAAAGGAGGGAAGTAATTGGAAAAGGTTAAAAAAAAAAAAAAAAAACCACCTCATCTTGTTGACCTTGGTTTTCCATTGTTGGGCAAGGAAATAACCTTTCACACTTCCAAGGAACAGGCTCCTCTGTCCCTGTGCTGTCCACGGGGTATCAGAGTTAAAAGGATCTTAGTGAGTACCCAGAAAAACAAGCCAACTGGAAATGGGGAGGCTCAGAGAGCCGCTGATTTGCTGAGCTCCAGGCTAGGTGTGGAGTTGTGCCTGGCACCCAAGACTCCTGCCTCCCTAGCTGGGATCAGACGTCCAAAGGACCCATTTTCTAAGCACAGCTCCTCCATCCAGTCTCCCACCCTCATCAGTGTCTCCCTAGACCAAGGTGCCTGAGTCAGGGCCTGCTGTGACCTCCAGTGACTCAGAGGAAGAGGGGGAGGAAGGGAGGCAGAAGGTTGGTTAGGCTCAGGGACCGAGGAGGATTGAGTTGAGGGGGATAGGAATCAGGCTTCATGCTGAGAGACACATTAACTGAGCCCTACTTCGGCAAGATTTCCGCTCAAGAATCAGGTCTGGACTTCTACTGATGGATGCGAGCTAATATCTGTTTCTACCTGGCATTTCTTATTTCTTACAAATTTTCTCGGAAAATGGTAGCTTTCTTTCAGCCACACTAGAGAGAAAAAGCAGTGCAGAGCTGGGAGGATTTCCAGAGCAGCCTCTGAGGTCTCAAGGGGAGCCCACTGGGGCAGCCAGAGGAAGGAGGCCACAGTGGAGATGCTGAGGGAGGGGAGGGTCTCCCTCCCTGAAGCTCTTTATTTATAAGGAGCCCCTGACAAGATGACCATGAAGTCATCAGGGTGTCCCTGACTTTCTGGGGGAATGGATGAAGAGACTCCCCAGGGAAGAGCCACAGAAGGTCTTGAGAGTGACCACATGCTGGTTAGTAGAGAGGGTCTGGCAGCCAGAGGTGCCCCGTCAGCAGAGTTCTGTCACCTCCCAAATTCAACCTGGTCAGCAACCTGACTCTTTGCTCAGAATGTTAACTGAGGGCTCCTTGGAGACATCTCTCTTCACACCTCCAGTCAAGTGAGGTGTAAATTGGACTGACCTTGGGGAGGTTTCCCCATCACACCCAAGGGCTTTTCCTCCTCAGATGTCAGGGAGCAACATGACTCAGAACCCAGAGCTCTAAGGCAGAGCCTCAGTGTTTTTAGGCCAGGACCGATGGCCACAGTTTGGTTTTCTCCCCTTGTATTCCTGGGGGGAAAGCATTTTGAAATTTCCCTTGAGAAACATTGACCTCTGAGCTGGGTTGGTCTCAGCATTTTTTCTCCAATAGAATGTTGTCTAAGTCTCAAAAATGTAATTTATTCTGAGTCCTAAGATCTTCTATCTACCCCAATTTTAAACTGCTGAAGTTCATGCTCATTTTTTCCCCTATTCTCATAGGAAATAATTGGCCACATCCGCTGATAATTTTCTTCTGCATGGTCAGAGATTTTCCTCTAGCACTCTCCTGAGATTGTATGATTCATACACTGCTACTATGACCTGTAGAGAGAAGAAAAGTGCAGATGCATTGGAGAGTGGCGTGTGTGTATGTGTGTGTGTGTGTGTGTGTGTGTATGTATGTATGTAAATGTGTAGATTTGTAAGTGTGTATGCATGCATGTGGAAGTGCATACAAACATAAACATATGCCTGTGTGAGTAAGTGCTTACCAAAACAAGGGCAGAAAGTTCAAGCCATCTGTGGATTTGAAAGTAAACATTGCCAGCGATTTGAGAAGTAAGCACCAGACTTTCTTAGAGAAACGTTTACTGCTACCCAAGGTGTAGCCTTAGAAACCTGTTTGGTAGAGTGTGGTTGGAAAAGAGTGGGTAGACCTTGGAAAAACCTCTTGTAAAGGCCAACAGTGTCACCTCCTTGAAGACAGTGAAAGCAAGATCAGGAAAACCGAAAGGATATAGAAGCAGAAATAACGGTTCTCTGTGATGAAGACCCCTCATCCCTTGTCTGGCTTTGGCCCCTGCTCACTGCCTCTGTCAACACTGCTCCACTCAGGAGGCCTGGTAATTCCAGTGTCCGTCCTTCTAACCTCGGCAGGTCCTCTCACACCCTGGCTCACTGTATGAAGTGGGGGTTTCGGCACCAGATATATGAAGTGAGGACATGGCAGCTCTGAGATATGGTTAGAGGGGAAGGTCTTTATTGTAGCTACGAGGAAAAGGATAGCCAGAGGCATCCGGAAGAGTGCGGAGCAGGGAGAGAGAGTGGTGGACTGAACATGACCAACAGACTGAACCCGGCCACGAGAGGAGGACCGAGAAAAAGAGAGGACCAGGAGAGAGCATGGCCGAATTGGCAGGGTTATATAGGGATCAGGAGCTGGAGGAAGAGGGGCCCAGGAGCTGGAGAAGTTGACGGTAGGTGACTGCGGGCGGGGTGAGAAAAGCCGAGAGGAGCCACAGGTACTGAGTGAGCCTGGAGGCCAGCAGACATGGCATGTCTGATACGGTACCCCCAGGTATGCTAATAGGAACTGCACTCAGCCATTTACTCAGAGTTTCGTTTGGACCTGACACTCTCACCGATTCAATGCCTGCTTCAGCCCCTGGATCCTGTGGTCATTCTCTAGACCCAGAAACTGCAACCCTTCCATGATCTGGAGGGTGCTGCACTCACTCCACACCTCTTTAACAAAGACAGCTCCTTGACCACCAACTCTGACGTTACCTGATGTCACAGTACATCTGGGCAGTGGCTGTCACACCAGGGACAGTTTCCAGTGGCCGCCGCTGTAGACGAGATCCTAATTCTCTCCAAGGAAGTGTGAGTAGAGAGTGTGGGAATTGCTTCAGTCCCAGAGCTTGTAACAGGTGACTTTTCTGTGCCCCCCCCACTCCTATCTGTAGGCAGATGATCATAGGGCCCCCTCAAGTGGCAAAGCCCCCATAGGAAAATGGCCAGTGTCCCTAAATTGCTTTGTGGAGAATGACTTAGCTAATAGGGACAGTTCTTTTCAGTCCTGCACTAGCAATCAGCTCACGTTGTTCTCGAGGGGGGGGCTTGTTTCTTGAGCTGGCAGCCCCTGACTGATGCAGGCTCTCCGTTTGCCCCTCCTCCTCAGGGCTGCCATACTGCAGTTCTGTCGTGCCGCTGTGGCGTGTCACCCCCGCCCCCCCCCAAGCCTCCGTGGCACCCATCCCTTGTTGCCTATCCCACTCTTCCCCAGCAGCCTGGAGTTCACGGTCATAACACCCACTTTCTTGCATAATCACCCTGGTCCTTCAGTCCTCTCTCACTTCATAACACCCTCTTGGCAGAGACTAATCCTAATTAAATAAGCCTTCCACCCACACAGTGTCTGTGCTTGCCCAGACAAGCATGTAGGAGGAAACAAAAGCTTTGCTGACTTGACGTCAAAACACAATGTATACGTGTATGGAATTCTTGACAAATAAATGAAGTGATGTATGTAAGCGATGTGACACCTTAGAAAGGTGACGTCAAGCTACACAGAGAACCCTGTGTCAAAAAACCAAAAAAAAGGTGATATCACAGTCCCTCCCTTCCATGAATTCCCTCAGCAGCCCCTGAGAATCCAAATGTGAAGTGTGACTAGCAATATGTAAATGATCTATTAAAATGGAATTGGTTATATAAGCAATTAAAAATATGCTGATTTGACTATTATGATGCTGCTTCCCCATGGACTTTGATAATTTTTTTTTTTGAGACAGAGCCTCACTTATATATAGACCAGGCTGGTTTTGAACTCACAGAGATCAACCTGCCTCTGTCTTCTAAGTGCTTGGTATTAAAGGCTTATGCCACTCCCAATATTCCTGATGATCCTGGCAGTTCTGTCCCATGGCCTCAGCTCACTGTCAGCTGTCCCTCTTTCTCACCAGCAGATGATCATCCTAGTGTCTAAGAAGCACCCACTGTCTTTTCTTAACACAGTACCTAGAAAAATCCCTAAGCCCTGCATTTGATCATGTCAGTCCTCACTCACAACCCTGCGCTGGCTGCCCATCGTCCCAGAATCAATCTGTCCTTCACAGTGCTGTGGCTTGATAACTCTCTGCCCCTCCGTGCTCCCTCGCTGTGCTATAGCCTCAGTGGCCCAACCCATAAAGTACATTCCTGCCTCAGGACCTTTGCACTTGTTCTACTGACAAAGTAGTCCACTTACGTCTACTGTATTGCGGCTCAAATCATCCTGTTTGTAAGGCCTTACAAACTCATCTATTTGAAACATGAAGTTTGCTCCCCTCTTCCTTCTGGCACTTGGCCTCCTTCCCTGTGTTAGTTACTTCTGGCACCCTCTGACCCACACTATCTTTCACTTGTCTCTTTCCTTCTATGAGAATATACCTTGAAGGCATCGTTTAAACTCATTTTGTTTTTTAGTTTTGTAACTGGATACTGCTAGGATACCGTCTAGCGTGTCATAGGTGAGGAAGTCGATGTCTGTAGGGTGAGGAAGGGGAGCACGTAGACAGGCTGACTCCTCTGGGGCGTGAGATCAGCTCCCGTGCCTGGGAGACACTGGGAGGTTCAGATGAGATGCAGGGCCACAGCTGCTCGGAGCAATTCTATTGAAATTAGCAGCTGACCTTCTCTGTCTCAAGGCTTCTCCAACTCAAGGATGTACCTCTCTTTGCCTCCCCTTCAGCTCCTTCAGGTTTTGACTCCTGGATCCACCACCTCGGTGGGGCGCGGAGGATATGGTGCCAATACCACCCGTGTCGTCCTACTGGCTTGGCCATGTAGTTGGACTGCAAGCCCCTTATTGGTCAGTTGTGATTGTGCCAATGAATTTCTGCCCGCCTGGCTTGCCCTGCTCTCACAGGCTCTCTGCGTCACCCCTCAGACCCTGTGCCCTCTATGAGGAACAGGCGGTGTTAGGAGGCAGACAGTCTTTGGAACGCTCAGAGAACTTAGGAGTCATAGGTCCTGTTCCAGGCATCCTTCAAGATTGGTAGATGGGCTTCAGAGACTCTGTGAACTTAAGGAACTTTGTTTTGGTTGATATTCCCAGGGTTGGGAGTCCATAGCTTTTATCAGGTTTCCGGGCGAGGGGTGGGGGCCACAGAAATCAAAGGGGCAGGATGTTGCTCGAATTCAGCTTTCTCAGTCTACAGAGAAGACCACGAAGGCTCAGAGAGGTGTCCTGACTCCTCTGTGGTGGCAGGATAGAGCTAAGATCTGAACGTGTATTGTCGTCTTTCAAGAAGCTAACAGACGCACACAGGCTCTGCAATGGGTCAAAGGCTGTCCTTATTGTCACTCACCTCTGTGTTGAGTCACCAGCTGTGGCCCTGAGGCCTGCAGCACACAGGGTGCACACAGGAGGATGGGGCTTCTGGCTGGACCTGGGTTGGGTGGGCAGGATTGCCAGAGTGAGCTGCCCACAGTGCCCCTGAGCAGAAGGTAAACCCTGGTTTGAGATGGGTCTGTGCCCTGCAGAGTGGAGACCTGGAGCGTCAGGGAGTCGTAGTTCTGGCTCTCTATCTCCTCTGCCCCTGATTTCTCTTGGCCTTTTAGGGGAAGAAACTGGGTTTCTGGCCCCATTTCATCCTAGCATGATCACAGCACCTGTCCTGGCTCTTCTTCAGTGAGATCAACTCCACCAGCTCTGCCCTGGACATTCGGGTGGCTCCTGTGAGGAACTTCTTTAGGGTGAAGAGCGGGCAGCTGTGCTTTTGGGCCCTATTTGGAGACAGAACTTGGTTGTCATCTCTTTCTTGGAAATGTTCCCATGTTGGTGTAGCCTCTTCCAACGCAAATCGGGTCACCTCGGCGATCCTTCTAACTGCCCTGCTTGGGAGACCCTTTAAAGTCATTTTTCAGAGGAGAAACTGAAACGGAGCAGTTAAATTGACTTGTCCAAGGCCACAGCGGTGCTAAAGGTCACCCTGGGAAAGGAGCCTGGGACTTTGCCTGCCAGTCTAGAATGTCTTTTTTTTTTTTTTTCTCCTACCTCTTCGCTTCCTGGGAGTTCATGGGTTCCTTGTGTGTGGTCTTCAAATCTTCTGCAAAGTCAACGGGGTAGAACACTGGGCCTTTGTTGGGCTAAATGTTTAGCACAGCCACAGCGCTGCTAAAGACTGTCACAAAGAAGGGGAGGGCCATTTCTCATGTCCTGGGTCTGCAGACCCAGGTGCAGTGGAGGCACACTTTGATTCGGCTCCCAGCAGTTTCCCAGGTGAGCTGGGGGAGGGGGCTCAGTCAGCCAGGACAGTTGGTACTGGGGCAGGTAGAGGGTGATGGGGCTGCAGCAGGCACCAAGTAGAAAGTAGAAATGGAGTACTTCTCTCTAAAAGGCTCTACTTCCACAGAGCTCTGACTTTGAGAGGCTATGGCCAGGTGAGCTAGGGTGGGGCATTAGGTAGGTCCTGATGCTATGGCATGACCCAGCCAGAGGCCAGGTATCGCACCATCCAAGATACTCAACCTCCTCATAGCCATGGTTTGGGAACCATCCTTCCACTACAGAGGTTGGCTCACTCACCCCCATCCTCCCACCCCGTTCCTTTCCCAACTGGCTTTTAGTCTACTGGGTCCTCCCAGGACCTGTGACTGTTTTTGATGGTAAAAATATAAACAGATCATTGCTAGTCACTGTAAAGCGCCACATCATTCACTGACTTTTCAGCTAAAGAGCAAAACCACAACAGAGAGATTTGAGTAGCAAGTCACAATTTGAGGAGTGTGAGGGCGCCCATGAATATTCCTGCGTTACCCTAAGTAGCAGTTCCCTAAAGTTCTTAAAGTCTGCACACGGGGGTGGGTGGACCCCTAAAGTATACTCAAGGCAGTAGGAAGTTCTCCCCTCCCACACTACTCAGCATCCCCCACCCTCACCGACTGCCGTAGGTCACCTTCAATAGAGGGCAGGAGCTGCCGCGAGGGGCTGTCTGCCTCCCGTTGACGTGAAGCCCGGGGTCCTGCAGCATCCGCTGGGTCAGCAGCTGCTTCTACCTGCCGCTGGGAGCATGAGGCTATCTCTGGTGTGGTGGCTGTCTCCATGCTGGGCTCCAGCTGAAGATTTTCTTTGTTGCTGCTGAGGGAGGGGCCGAGCACCTGCTGTCCAGGCTGGTCTCCCTGGGGTCCGCAGCCACGGGCTTATGTAAGTGGGCTGGCTTTTCCCCACCCACCTTACTCCCACTAAAGGGTGAAGTAGGGGCCAGGGGAAGAGGAGGATCAGAGAGCAGCCCAGAATAGCCACCGGAGGGGGGCTGAGGTGGCCCTGTTATCTTGGGAGTGAGGTGACACCCCTCCAGCATTAGGAGGGAGGGGAGAGCAGAGCACAGAGGGTATGAGAGGGACTTCTGTCTTTGGTGGGGGGCCTGAGTGATAACGTCGGCTCCTGACCTCCAGCTCATTCCACAGGACCTATGGAGCCAAGACCAGTGAACTCTCAGCTGAGCACACCTTTAGCTGCTCCCACAGGCATTGAAGAGCAGGTCTCCACACCTTGGCCTTCGTGGGTTTTGCTGTCCCAGCCCCCAAGGGCAGGCCAGGGCAAGGGTGAGGACAGTCAGTCCTCTGCAGCCTGACTACGTTGGCTACACTTGAGCTCTGTCATCGGCTAACTATGTGACTAGTGACACCCCACAGTCTGTCTGCTCCTCTGTGTATGTTTGATGTGTGTACTGGGACTTGTTTCCCACCTTCTCGTCTACCCTTCTCCCTCCCTCCCTCCCTCCCTCCCTCCCTCCCGCGTGCATGCCTGTGTGTGTGTGTGTGTGTGTGTGTGTGTGTGTGTGTGTGTGTGTGT